>CM031243.1:699478066-699694817 GCA_018340775.1 Taxus wallichiana var. yunnanensis | reverse complement strand
CATGTTGATAAAGAACGACGGGCATGGAGAGAGAGATATTGTTGTTCAAGCAACCACTACTTTCAGTGACGCCAATATGATCTAGGATGTTATGAGGGATATCATGTGAGGCCTTGTATTGCATGCATCGCCTATTTTAGAGCACTCCCACAGAGCAGTGGGTGGTTCCCTTGATCAGCTAGATGTGAGTGGGATAGGTCCTCCGAGATCACGCGTGGTCGCCGATCAATCATATCGGGCATGAGCCAACCGTAAAGTAGGGTGGTACATCGATCCCACCCATCATAGCCACCATTGTTTCATCTCCCAAGACATAGACAAGGCAGCCCCAAAGAGGGTGAGAGATGTGGTTGACTTCCTCTCTTTTGTACAAATGTATGTATGCATACACGCCTCTCATGAAGGCTATTTTTTTATCGATGTATAGATTGATGTACCATTATTTTGATGCCTCTTGATGAAGGCTGAGTTTTGATCCATGTCCTGTAGATGGCATATTGTATCGATGATGTATACCTGATTTTTGAGACAGACATTTATACATGTATTATATGGACATTCGATGGTTTATTGTTGTGTCTTGCTTTGATATGCTCTTATGGTGATGGTTTTATGTTCTGCAGATGTATGAGTGTATCATGATGTATGAATTTATCCTTTCTTAGATATGTGCTAGATATTAGATTAGAGATGTTAGTTTCTCATGTTTCAGTACTAATGATATGTCTGCAGATAATATCGTATGTTTTTTTATTTATGGGATGTTCTGATTTCTATTCTAGCACTTGGGATGATACTTAGATGATATTGGTGTGGGGGGATAGATTTGTGATTATGTGCAACCCCTCTTGCCCCCATTGATGATACGATATGTGATGATTAGCTTAGTATACATGCATGATGTAAAACTTAGCATTTTTGTATATATGATGTATATGATGATGTTATATGTGATGAATTGATAGATGATAGATGTGATAACAAATGGATGTGCAGTAAACACACAAGCAAAAAGTTAACAAGACTAAACAAATATACACAAAACAACACAACCAAATGAAAAAAATGGATCATAAACATTTTAATTAATGGATTAAATTGACATTCAATATAAGTAAGTAAAATGAATCCTAGGAGATGATGTAAACATACCAATATTTGTAAGAAAAGTGAATTCAATTCAACACACAATTAAACTAAACAAGATTCAATCTATGGTTAGAAAATGAATCCCTTTCTTAAATTTAGACAAAATGACGAGATAAGAACAATCAAGACTATACAAACCAACAACTAAAAGTAATTTAATCACTACCTTGTTTTTGCAGGAAACATCATTGATATATTTTCTAATGTTTTTGGGTTATCCTGAAAGATAAGTTTTCAAGGCTACTATTCACATTTTTTTCGAGGTTTCCCTAAGATAATGTTATAACATTGGTGTAGTTTTGTCCCTAGAAGGGATATTTTCTAAATGTTTAGATTTTTGTGTATCTTTTTTCTGAATGTTTTTTGTATTTTCTAAGGTCGTGTCTCAAAGCAATGTATAAGGACAAACAAAGGTGGATGCCCCAGCGTATGATGTGGGAATATACAAAGGGTGAATACCATGTGCATGTATGAGAAAGTGGAGTGTGAAGGTGCCCCCAACGTTAGATGGGAATATTCAAAGGCACATCCTTCATTCAAATATAAGAGTTAATAAGCCAGATCACGACTCAACGAAGATGGATTTAGTAGGGTTCCTAGACCTAGCAAAGGAAGTAATTCTTATAAAGTAGTGAGGGTTACCCATCCCCGATGCAAGAGTGACTTGTGACTAGTGAATCCTCTCGAGCACCTGAAACTATTTTTCCACCCAAATACTTTCCCACCGTGCCACACTTGCATGGTTTTCACATGTGGACGACCTATTTTTATTTACTATTTTCTCAAATTTTTCATGTTTTTCTTGTTTTTCTTTATTTTTCTATTTTTTAGTTCTTATTTGATATTCTAATCATGCTTAAGCATAGAACCTCTTAAGATGCATGGCTTTCATTGGTTCTAGAATCTCTTCACCATCTGAGTATGCAATTTTATAAGCTCCTGATCCATATTTAGTGACCACCACATAAGGCCCCAACAAGTTGGCATCAAACTTACCTTTCTTTTCTATCTTTGATGGTATTCTTATGATTTTCTTTCAGCACTAGATCACCTACATAAAATTCATGATGAATGATCTGGCATTTGTTATATCCTCTTGATACTTTGTTACAGTAGACCTTGAGGTGATTAAACGCTCTTATCCTCTTTTCATCTAACAACTCTATTCTCTAACTGAGCTACTCTATAGTCTTCATCTTTATCAAGATAACCCGTGAGAGATATTCTTAGAAAAGGAAGCTCCACTTCCAAGGGTATGATGGCTTTAGTGCCATAGACTAAGGAGTATGGGGGTCACACTAGTGGGAGTGCAGATGGAGGTTCAATAGGCCCTGTGAGGGTGGGATGTATCTATAAGTGCCAATTATGCCGGTCTTACTTACCATTTTCTCCATGATTCATACAAGGGTTTTATTGGGCTTCGCTTGTCCATTACCCTCGGGGTAATATGGGTAGACCACTTGAGTTGAATATAGAAACGTTGACATAATGTCTTAACTATTTTTTTTTTGAAGGATTTATCATTATCAGTGACAATGGCAGAAGGGATACCCTAACGACAGATGAGATGGTTCATGATGAATTTGGAAATTGCCTGCCCGGTGTGACATAAGTAAGAGGAAAACCTCTACCCATTTGGTAAAATACTTGGTGGTGGTGATAATGTGGGTGTGGCCATCTGAAGAAGAAGGATGGAGCTTCCTATGAGATCTAGGCCCCATTTAGAAAACAACCAAGGTGTTGTGATAGGCTGCAAATCCTATGCTGGCGCATGTATCAAGTTCCCATAATTTTAGCATAGCTCACATTTCTTGAGAAAATTGCAATAGTCTAATTCCATGGTGGGCCAATAATAACCTACCCTTAAGATATTTTTAGCCAAAACCATACCACTAGTGTGTGCTCCACAAATACCACCGTGTTCTTCCTTAAAAGAGAAGTAGATTCCGCCATCATAACCACGATGATAAAGGGTGCCTCCCTAGGAGGTTATAACGGCTATACGATGGATAAGGGTTTTCTTCTCATAATAGGGAATGTCTTGGGAAATGTGCCATCTGTAGGGTATCTAAATATAGGGTCATACCAGGGGGAGGATGGACCAACAATTTCACATGCCAAACAAGATTCCAACATGTTGTATGCGGGTATTTGTAAATGCTCTACAAAGAAAGGAATTTTTCTCTCCGAGGTGGAATGTGTAAGAGATATCCAATTATTTTCATAACATCTGCTAATCATTATGCAACCTTGGTTTTTTCTCAAAGAAAATCTACATAAAATACTCTTTTAAGGTTTCAACCAATTTCTCAGTATGGAACAAGTTTCTCATAATTAACTTTATACTCATCATTAACTTGCTTGATAATGAGTTGGGAGTCTTCAATGACTCATAGCTATCTAATATTCTAAGTGATAGCCAACTTGAGGCCGTGAATGAGTGCCTCATACTCGCAATGTTATTAGTGTAAGGGAATCCCAAAGCAGAAATGATCTGGGATAACCTCACCTCACTGGGAGTGATGAGCACTACTCTGCCCCGATCCATGGAAGGTGAATGATCCATCAAAATAGACTTTCCATTCTACATATTCTTCAACATACATCATGGATGCATCCGTAGGTCCAGACATAAAGGTTCCATTCTCCTGGTAGAGGAGCTTCTACCAATTGATCAACCAATACTGTTCCTTCAAGGATTTCTAATTCACAAACTCAATATAAAATTTTCTTAGGAGAATGATCCAATTAGCCATTCATCCTGTAAGGGCGGGTTTGGATAAAAGGTACTTGAGAGGGTCAACTTTGGATATTAGATTGGTTTTATTGTTAAGGAGATAGTGGTGGAATTTTCTGAAAGGTGAAGAGAACTACTAAACATACCTTTTCAATCTAGGTAATTCATCTCATAGAAATCAAAGTGTGACCGAGGTAATAAACCACCCTTTCTTTATGGTCTAGGTCATATTGGGCAAGTAGTGCACCAATAACAAACTAGGTAGCAGAGATGTAGAAGAGGAGAGGTTCACCCGGGAGTATGCGGCATGAGTACAGTGGGTTGACAAGGTAAATGCATTATTTAAGTAGTGCAAATTCCTTCTGCAATCAGTCCCCAATCAATGCAACATCCTTCTTTAGTATATGCATAAATGGGTGGCACTTATCTCACGCAAGTTGTTAAATAAAGCAACGGATTGCCCTAATTTTTCCTTGTAAACTCCACGGCTTTTTGAGAGTGGTAGGTGGGGGCATTTATGTGATAATGTAACCTCACAGGTCCACTTATCCCTCTCTATGAGACAATGAAACCTAGAATTTTTCCTGAAAAAATGCCAAAGACACACTTCTTGGGGTTCAAGCACACCTTGTAATCCGAAGATGCTGGAAAATATGTCTCATCACTTCAGGGTGCTCTCCTCTACTTTTGGACTTAGCTAAGATATCATCCACGTAATCCTCCATGATGTCATTCATCATGTCATGGAAGATGACAAGTCATTACACGCTGATAGGTAGCCTCGACATTCTTGACTCCAAAAGGCATGACCTTGTAACAAAACATTCCCCAAGGAGTGATGAAATCCATTTTATGTTGGTCCTCTTCTACAATCTGAATCTGGTTATAACCTAAAAATCCATCCATTAAGGACAACATTTCATAACCAGCAATGGAATCAATGATCATATTAATGTTGGCAAAGGGGAAATCATCCTTAGGATATGTTTTATTAATATCACGCAAATTGGTGTAGATTCTTATGCCAATAGGTTTCTTCTTAATAAGGAATATATTAGATATCCACTCTGAATAGTCGATGGGCTTAATGAAATCAGCAACTAATAATTTCCCTAGTTCTTCTTTGACAAAGGAGTGAAATTGTAGGTTACATCTTTCTCAACTTCTACTTGATGAGTTTGGAATCGGGGGTACATAACAAGGTTGTGCATGACTAAGTCTGGGTCTAACCCAAGCATATTAGCATATGACTATGCAAATACATTTGCATATTCTCTTAACAACTCTACAAAACCTTTTGCTCTTGAGCTAAGAGTGAAGCTCCCAACTTTATCATTCTAGGTTCCTCTTCCGAGCCAATGTTGACACTGATGGTTTCTTCCACAAGCATCTTAGAAGCATCCTCCATCTAGGTAGGATCAAGGGGAAGAGTAAGGTCAACATCCTTAGGTAGCTCATCATCATCCTTGAATGGATAGCTCATTTTTTCCATAGGTTCTTCATTTTTATCTATGAGTGCTTCAAAGATTTTGTCACTATGAGACCTACATTTATTACTTTACACAAGGTTTCTCTGAAGTATTCTTACTCTTGTTTGTGACCTTATTATTCAAGCATCCACACATCTCTGCTTCTTCTCCAAAGTATGCACATGTGTCTTGTTGAATTGCAAAGCCTTTCTTATTATCCCCAACTGGAATAGAGTCCCCGAGTCCCATGAACTTTGCAAATTCCTCGTCATTCTCAAAGAAATCGATTAGCATGTGAAATTGTTGATCCCAATCTATAATTTTGAGATATACAAGGGTTACTTGGTAATTGGTTTGAGGCTTGGATCTCGGATAAGGTAAGGACAACTGAATCAAGGAATAGGTTAGTTGAGGCAAGATACTTATAGAGGCTACATTGGGAATCCACGTCGCTATCAGAATGAGATGAATCACTCTCACATTCAAGAGGTGGCATCAATCTCAAAGGGTGGATTATCGTGAGGTCGTATTCCAAGACCATGTTTATTTGATTTGAAGCGAGGGATAGGAATGGGTTCCAATCACCCTTGCGCATTGATACCACATCCAAGCCCATTGTAACCCATGACAAACATCATGTAGTGGCCTTTGACATATTGGGGTGCCTGATGGCATGAAGCCATGGTACCTTCCGACACTCGGTTAGTAGGATCCCCTAACATCTTTTCCTCGAGATAAGAAACCACTAGGAATGAACTTCTCCAATGGCTTAGGAATTGTTCATGAGTGCTCTTGAATTAAAACAAGGTTTACCACGTGTCCTAGGTGACACTGATAAATCTGATATTAATAAAGCTTGTTCAAGGGTGAACGGATCACCTAGGGCCATATTTTTCTGACGTTGCCTCCCATGATGTGAAAGGGTTGACCAATGAGGAAAATTCTTGATTACAAGGAGTGAGTGAATCTAGATCCACACGTTCCTTGATAGCCTCTGTTTGCAAAGGAACAACAATGTCTACATAGAAGGGCATTCATAACCTGCATGAGAGAAACTGTGCAAGGCTCTACAATGTGTAAATGGCTATAGATCACCCTAAATGGTGATTATTTATCCTTTATGGCACATCTTGATACATTGATGGAAAGTTGAAGGAATGACCTACATGGCATGGATCCATGGGCATCCTAAGAACATGTTTTATGGTAGATCCAAGTCAAGGACATGGAACGTTGTATCAAGACAAGTTGAACCTACTTCCATTAGAATCACTATAGTGTCTGCTGACTCTCACTCCTCATTATCATAGGCCGTGGTTGTAATAGTTTTGGCACCTAGATCCATTTATGAGTGGCCTAGCTGCTTAACCAACTTCAAAGTAAAATTTTTAGATTGGATCCACCATCCACAAGTACTCTCTTGATCTTACGATGTGTAACAACTATTTCTAGATATAATGGTACGTTGTTCTCTCGGTCACGTTAACGTGTTTAAAATGTGATGAAAAGTGATATGATCATTGGATTCAAGGTGTGAAATCATGGCTTGGAGGTGTGCGAGATCTACATCGGTGGAGACTCCCGAACTCTATAGCATTTTATACAATATGTTTTTATGGGTAGTAGAGATATTTTGAGGAGATCTAAAATGGATATCCTAGCAAGTGTTTTCTCTAACTAGTCTATCAAATTTTACTAACCTTCCTAAGGGATAGGTAGGGGATCTAGTATGATTAAATGAGCACGTCTCATCCCTACTACACATCTCTTTTCTAATATCCGAATAGTATTGACCTGTTTATCAGATGAACGAATACATCCTATGAGAGAATCGAAGGGACTATCATTAGTGGGATAAATATAAGTGGCAAGATATAATCATTGGAAGTTTCTTCGTGATCTAGCTTCCTTTTCTTTTTATCTGTATGGTTAGGAAAGGGCTCTTTAAAGATACCCATTTTCTCATTTGGACATTGTCACGAGTTGGGGGAAAATCTTTGGAGATCTTTCCCTCTTCAATGAGGTCTTGTATGTAATGGCGTAGTCTCGTACCTATCTGTATTGTGCCCTTGAACGTGGTGGAAGTCACAATACTCATGTTCTTTGAACCAAACGTGTTTTGGAGCATTTTCTGGTATGGTACTATCACGGTTGGTTACTCCACCATGTGTATGTTATCTAATTGTTTTAGTATGGCAAATAGGGATTCTGTTAATGGTGTGAACTCACATTTGGTAGGTGCCTTGGGAGGAGGTCCTTGTGAGAGCTTTAAAAGTGGACCAAGAATTCCATCTCTAATGACATGTTTGTTTTTTTGAAAAACTTCAGTTTATCTAAGCATTTTACTTCATGTTTATCTTTGACAACTAGTTTAAGTGTTCCCTTTACGATGAGGACCTTTTTGATTTGACTTCCCTTCTCTATAACTTCTTCAAAGTTAGAGCCACAATGCATTTGTAAATGGAAGGCTATCTCTGGGTTCAAGTTAGGCACAAATATGCTTACTAGTTGCTTTTTTTTTGGTAAGGCACAAGGGAAATGACTTGCCAACCCTCGTCATCATTGTAAAAATATTGCAAATGTCTTGTTGGGATTTTGTTTTACATTACAGAGGTCATTCATTGTGATATCATTTTCCATGTTGTAGGAATAATGTCATACAAATTTTTGTGCTAACGCGGGCCATGTTCTAATGGAGCCCTTGGGTATGCTAAAGAACCATTCTAATCCTAAGCACCCTCAGGATGCAAGAGAAGAGTCGTATTAAGAAGTTATCGCTTTTATGTGACCTCTTAACAAGCCATATAAAGTATTTTATGTGATCACGAGGATCACCCTTGCACTTGTACTTATCAAATTTAGGAACGGAAATTTTTTTGGGGAAGGGTTTCCATAACATGTCCTTATCGAAGGGGTAATGGCATAGTTCTTCATACAAATATTTCCTACTATGTCCTATGTTTCCTTCAGAAGATAGTAAATGTGTCTTTCATTGATTGTAATTCATGTTCAATGATTTGTTCTTTGGTAGTGGCATTGGTCTTTGTGCCTTTCGCCACTTTAAAAATCATGTCACTATACGGATTGAAGTGGAACTCGCTAGATTTCATTTTGAGTTTTTCTTTTCAGATACGTTCTGTTTCAAGAGCCTAAATTTGCTAATTTTGGCTCAGATTCAAGATCTATTTTTGAAGGATTCCTTCTTCAATTAAAGTATCCTCTTCCTCATCGAACTTGGGAGACTGGTGAGGCTTTGCACTCAAGCTTCACTTTACGTGAAGCTTTGTAATAAGGTCGTCATGGATCACCAAGTGGCTTAGATGGGAATCCTTCAATGGTGTTATGATGTTGACTAGAAGTAGAAGCATACCCCATGTCAAGGGGTTATCTATGTCTAAGAGGGATCTTCGCTCTTCTATTTTATGATTAATGACCTTAGTTTCCTCTTCTCGTTTTGTGGAAGCTTAGCCCTAATTCTAATACTCTCAGCGAGTACTTGATCCCCTGTTGTAATAAAGGAGTTCATCAAAGTGACCTAGGCCTAATTGGTGTTTTTCTTCTAAGAGTCGACTCCTCTCCACTATAATCAATCAACGGCTCTATGTATTTAACTTGTGAAAAGAGAGGTGCTAAGCTTTTCGCTAAATGGGAACGATTCAAAAGTATTTTCTCCTAATTCACGATCATTTTGTTTGGATGCCATATTCATGATTATAGGAATTACTAGTTAAAGTGATACTAGATCTTGTCTAAATGATTTCGAAGGTTTATGTGAAACCTAGGCGTATGTTTGTGCAATTCACTTGATGTGATGTTGAAATAACCTAGAACGTTATGTAGTTGTTTTTTGATTCAAAGAACACTCATATGAACACTTTAACGCAACGATCACTCAAATTGTCACTTTCCAAGCTTAAACCCTAACTATGATTCTAGTGAAGGGTCCAAAGCGGATAGTGCCAATATCATATCAATACGTAGATCAAGTTATAATTATAACAAGACCTAAATATTAAAGTGGTACTAACGCAATCTCTCGATGAGGTATACTAAAACTAGTTCAAATGTCAATGAAAGCTAAGTTTTCGAAAATGGAAGTTGCGAGTATGTATAACAAAACAACACTATCCTGATACATTAACCAAGAAAGCAAGGTGTTAGTATCAAGATGACATTATTTCGGTATATATAAGGCAATATCAACACCCTTAAAAAGGCTTAGACGATGTTGGAACTGAAATGAAGTATGAGTATAACAAGAAGTTTTTAGTTACGTGAGCAACGTAACCACATAATAAAGGGACTTATATCTAGTTCTCAAGAAATTGAAAACATGACATAAGTACAAAAATTATGTGACTATAATGCGAGCAAAAACTATCAACTTAAGGAGAGATAAATGATGAACCGAAATCGCAGTAATGAAGACAATCTTGAAATCAAGATCAAAGGACTATCAAAGATATGAAAATGTACCTACACACTTTAGATGTTTAACAACCCAACCGCATACATGGATGGGCGTAAACAAACAAAAAAGTGGTGAGTACTATCTTTGATAAAACACGCAAGGTATGATTCCTTATCACCCGAAAAATGGGTGGTGAGAACGCAAGGTATAGATCAAAGGATGAAAATAAACTAAGTGCCACTTGGGTAGAGTTTCACCTCATCCAAATATGAGAGTGAAACGAACCAAGTGGGACATTGTTTAATTCCATGATGAAAGACACTTAGCTCAAACTTACGTGGGTTCTTTTTTTTTTTAGAAACAAGTTTAGACTCCAAGTGAGTCGTCACTTTGTGATGGCTTGATGCGACAACAGACTAGCAAAGTGGGCTCTAAGACAAAATGGCTTCCCTAATAAGATCTCTCAACTAGGTGTCACAAGTTGTCTAAGAGCAAGCTCGATTTACCCAAAAAGTCACACTGACTGATTTGGGAGTATCTTGGCTTTACTTTACCCCTTCTGATACAATGAGCAACTAGTGTGTTCATTTGTACCATCACTGGGGTCACGATACAATAAAATTTTGACTCTAACTTACAATGTGAAATCTAGTCAAATGGGTAAGCGGAGCACTTCTGTTTCATCCACAAAGTTACTTAGCGATGGATTACGTTAGCGAACAACTTATGTTCAATGAAAAGTTACAAAAGCCATGGACATGGGGTAAGAATATCTAAAGAAACCCCAAAGGCTTTTAACAAACTAGTCAGTTAACCATCATATAAGAGATAAACAAGGATTCATCATTTTGCATACATTAATATTGAAAGAAACAAGAAAATCTAGCATATTTAGTAATCATCTACTCTTGAAAGCTTTAAAATGAACCTAGGAAGGATTCTAAGCAATCAGTTATGTGATTATGAGAATGAGAGCTCACCATTAATGGCTTCAAGGCCAATGGTTCTTCCCATTTACTCAATACTTGTGTGTGTAGTGCAATGACAAAGTAATAACTTAATGGAAGAAATGAAATAATTCTAAACCATAAGCAAAATGTTATAGTTTATGTTAGGAAGAAGGAGATTTCTTAGAAATGAGAGGGGGTAGTGGGCTATTTATAGTTTTCCATTTGGGAAAGTGGAGGAATTTTGGTGCATGTGGGACAAAAGGATAAGTCAAAAATTTGATTAGGGATTCAAAGTAAGATTTGACTAGGTTTAGAAGATGTTAATCATGGTTAGAACTAGTTAAACTAGGTTAGGCTAGTTAATCCTGCTTAGAGAGGAATTAGGGTTTTGAGAGGGTTTTGAGAGGCCTAATCAATCCAATGAAATGGATTGATAGTCTAGAAAGCTAGTAAAAGTATTCTATAAGGGAATGAGAAGATGGTTTAGTCAATAAAAGACTATATTAGCTTCTTAATTGATTTACAAGAGGAATACGATAATTTTAAGAGTGTCGTAAGAGGGGAGTTAGATAGGTCTAACTGACGGTATGTCATCAATTTGCAAGAAGGGGGATAGTTAGTGAAATATTAGGAATAATAGTTCTTTGATCAAACTATAGATGTCTACACTACTCCATAATAGGGATGATTTCACCATTTCAGAGAGTTAACAAAAAGGAAGAAAGGTTTAGAAGGACAAAAGCGAGGTTGTCGAATGTGCTTCAAATGCATAAGGAAAATGAATCTAGGTTAGGTTTTAGGAAAGACACAAGACTGTAAACACTCCATTTGTGAGTTGGTAAGCTCCACAAGAGTGGCTACATGTATATATCATAAAGGATTTGAATTTAATATAAGAAACCATAGCGTTTCGATCCGATGTGTTAGACTCTACAAACAACCCTTGGACCTTGCATCACCATCATATCTTAAGTTTTTGACATATGATTCATGTCATCGTGTATTTGGACCTATTCTTAAATTTATTTTATATCATAGTAACACTACTACCAATAATTTTTATATAAATTAATTCCATGAACTACTTCCCTTTCATAGGAACACCATGATACTTATGGAACTTGTTTTCTTTCCTCAAGTGGTTATATAATTTAATGCCTTGAGCTAAGTAATGTAAGCTGGGAAGCAACATAACTATTCACCGCTAGAATATATAACAACTCCATAGGTGCATGACTTATTAACATAATCCTAAATTTCCCACACCAAGGGATGATCTGTTTCTTTTCACTCTGAAATCTTGACTTGCTTCCCAAATCTTCTCTCTTCTATTTTCTTCTATAAAGAAAAAGTCTATTATATTCTAAAGTGATTTTCAACCTTGTGGCCTTTAGACCCTTAGTCTTATGTTCATTTCTTCTCTCCTCTATGGAATTATCTTGAAATTTCACTTTCTTTTTGTGATGTATTAGCCTCTATATTAATGAATGTGATGTGTGAAGATCCTTTTTCTATAATAATACAAATGTGTATATTTGAGAAGTAGTTGAGTTGTTATCACTTATATCTTCCATACTTTGTCTCTTTGATATTTTGTAGAGTTCCTTACCTAATATTTATCTATGATAAATGTGTTTGTTTATTATGTTGGATCCAAAATATGCACCACCTATCAAATGAGTGAAGAGAGGAAGATATATCATTGTAGAAGTGTGGCTCTTCTCCAATTAGGGGTAGATTCAAGGAAACAAATTAGAGGGTGGTTAACCTCTTACTCTTTGGGCTCTATGAAACCTAGGGAGAGACCCTAAAGCAACCCAAGTGATGTCAAATTACATGGATAATGTGAATATAACACATCATACCCACCCAAGTAGACTAAACACTATGATTTCGCATTGAATTGG
Source organism: Taxus wallichiana var. yunnanensis (assembly GCA_018340775.1). Classification (NCBI taxonomy): domain Eukaryota; kingdom Viridiplantae; phylum Streptophyta; class Pinopsida; order Cupressales; family Taxaceae; genus Taxus; species Taxus wallichiana. The sequence continues at coordinate 699,682,194 of CM031243.1, read as the reverse complement.
TTATCACTAATAGGAATACTCTGACTACTTAAGATTGGGAAAGGGTTGTAAACAAACAAATCATTATAACAAAAGATATATCAAAAGTTATAGTGAAAATCCCTCTAAAATTATGGAATATTTAAATAAATTTATTAGAAGGGGGAGTAAAATAAGATCTAACAATAAGGGGGAATTTGATCAATTTAACTTCAAATGTGTCTTGTTCATTGGGGGCTAATCCCGCAAAGTTTAGATGAAGGAGTCAAAACTAGCATACGGATCACTTAGTCTACACACTACTTCAATTATCCAAAATAAAATAATTAATTGTTGCTTGAGATAATTTTTCAGGTGGGAAAATTATGGGATTTCACCAACGATCTAGAATAGGTCCTCTTCTTGAATGGGACAACTCCATTTATCAAAACAAGGAAACATATATATATATATATATATATATATATATATATATATATATATATATATATATATATATATACTACTCTAATTTTCGGGTGAACTTACGACCAAGGATCACACATGAATACTTCTCCATACCCGTGGAAAAGTGACGATCCCAAGAAATAGCCCGTTTTATACAATATATGACATCGTTTTTCTCTTCATACATCAAGTGGATCTAAGTGTAATATCCAAACTTATAGTTTATTTAGAATAAAATAGAGAGTATATATCATGGTTATTTCTTTAGAATTCATTGTTATCTTTCTGTTAGCTATTTCTAATGATTATTGGGAAAAATATGTCAATTTGTGCATATGTAGTTCATAATTTTCTATAATTGTGGAATAATACATTTTAAGCATTGAGCACCAGCTACAACCAGCCTTAAAAGATCTTCAAAATCCCTCATATCATCTCCATAGATTGTTATTTCATCATTGCATTAGCTCCATGGGTTCTTTCACTAGCTCCAAAATGTTCAACAGTTCTATGAGTGGCTCCTTAAGCATATGTTTGGGAAATAATGAAAAATAGTCATCAATAATATACCCAAACCAAAATCTGATTGCATATTCAGATTCCTCTTGAAAAATTATGCAAGTTCAAAAAAATCATCTTGATTCGAGTTCGTATGCAAAATTTATAGTCATTTTAAGGTTTCTTCGGAGTATCTAAACTTGCTTCGGAGTATCTCATCTCACTTTATAGTGTGACAAACATCGTTGGTAATCACACTTTATTTATTTTATGATTTTTAGTCCAGTATAAGGTCCATGGTTATTTCGCAACAAAGGAAACGGTTGAATCGTTTCTCAAGTATTTATTCAACAATGAAATTAACGAAATGTTGTACTAATGCCATAAAGAAATGAATTCAAACGATAACGAAAGAATATTGAATAAAAATTAAAAGTATTGAAAACAATGTGATGCTAATAAATCAAATTAATGTAAAATAATGAAGGAAAATGAACAACAAATTATCCCTTCATGTTGGGGAGGGTTGGCCCTTGCTCCTTCTCGCTGATATGGTTTACAGTTGCAAGTCACACAAGTAGAATTTTCCCTGAATCCACACTTTATTGAATGAAATAATTCCTTTTACAGTAATCAATTGAACTAACTCTTTTCCCTACTATATTTTCTCTTTTATATTCCGAGTTGTCCTAGTCTCTCTAGAAGAGAACTAATTATTTGAAATTAATGATAACTAATTAACTAGAAGATACCTATAACAAAAACTAAATGTTCAAGGAATTACAATCATGGAATAATTATTACATTCCATGTGTGGATAATATTTACAATGTTAACTATAGATGAGACTCGTAATTGAATCTTAATTAAGATAGTCAATCAATGCCAGAAGATATTATAAATCTCGAGTTGGCTCCATCTAATCATGATGATTATAATTTTATAAGTGTTCTGATTGTCTTCTCCACATCTTCGAGCAACTAGTGTTAAGTTGATATTACATGGTCCTCATAATCCATATGAAGTTTGAGATATAAGTACATGTTTCATCATATCAACTAAAGTGTGTCAGCCTATATCAACTTTTTGCTTTGCCATCCGAGTCATTTGTCTCTTTTGTGTGAGCTCCTCATTCCAAGTGAGTTTTCATTAGTGCTATGGTAAATCCATCCACTCCACAATGATTCCTTCACTCATTTAATGGTGAGTCCTATGTTATAAAGTGAGTCCTGCGCTAGTGCATAAGAAATTCTTGCATTGGTTTGTAGTTGAAGTTCGTGATGAATTTAAGATATGTTTTCCAAATGCATTGTTAATACTCATAAATATTAATTTGAACCATATTTGAAGAAGCAACAAAAAGATGAAAACAACAAGGATATTCCTCCTATTCTTCTTGAGAAGGATCAATTTCCGTTGGAGGTTCATCGAGGTTCCGAGTAGGCCTAATTGTCCTACGGAATTTCTTAGGTTGTTTTTAAGTGGAAGGCCCTCTTTCTAGAACCAATGCAGGATCTAGGGCATAATTTTTCTATAATTTCATCCACTTCTTAAGGCCATGTATTTTCTTGATAAAATGATGCTTGTAAATTAAGTGTATTAGGCCTTGGAATTTCAAATAAGAAGTACCACAATAAAAAAATTAGTAAAGCAGAGGATACATAATCGTAATAAGAATTGAGGCAAGTTTACTTTGTTATGGGATTTATCTTGGCCATGGAAAAGGTGGATAAGAATTCTTAAAACAGGGCCCAAAATTACCTCATACTGACCCTCACATGTGAAATATTTGATTTTCCACTTAACTACATCCACCCAAGGCTTAGGGAGAGTACCTCTTTTTTATTCCTTTATCTTTGCATTTATTATCCATAACCAGTTCTAATTTTTCCTTTTTCCCCATAGAAAATCTCTTAATAATTTCATAATAGAGGGTCCTAGAGTTAACTAATTTCCTTCTTCTAGTATTCTTGAATTATAACTAATAATAAGTAGGATTTCGGAGGATTTTATTACCTTTCACTGTGGCATGTACTTCCTCAATGTTCTCGTGAACTCTCTCTGTCATCTTTGGATTGAACTCTTCGTGACGCCAAAGCATAAATTATAACCACCATGCCTTTTTAAAATTACAAATGACTTTGCATCAGCCAGTAATTCAGCTGAGTTTGTAGGTTCATTGCTAAGTCTAATACCCATGGTTTCTTCTAAAATAGAGCAACTTAATTGCACATGGTTGGAAAGTTATAGTGGTAATAATAGAGACACAATGTCACAAAAATGGGAATAAGCACATAATAAAGCTAGTAGTAGTGTAGGAGTGAAATGGTAGAAGTGAAAATTTGGAAAGAGATAGGGGAGACAAAATAGTTATATATAGAACAACACAAATTGGGAAAGTTTTAACAAATCCCAATGTGGCAACGATAAAGGAGGAAGTAATTTGGTACGTGTGGGAGATTAATATGGGAGATGAGTGGTAGATTTATTAGGATACATGGTACGTGGGAAGACATTTGGAATGAGGGAGGTCATCAATTCACACAAGCACAATAATGATCATCTCATAAATTAAACTTTACCATATTTAAGAAAAGAATGACTACACATATTGTCACATCAAACACATCGCACTATCATTTAAATGTATCTTGATTCTCCCTTCATGTATTATTCCTCATTTATTGTCTCACGTGGATTTAGGGGTGGTGACATCCATTGCTGGTTTTCAACCACCGACGCTATTATTATTTTTTTCAAAAAATGTGTTTTTTTCAAAAAAACTTTTTCAAAAAAATCTTTTTAGAAGTATTGACTCGCCATTTTGGTTTTCAGTCAATACCTCATAGGATGATGTCTGCCATTTATAGTTTTCAACCATCCCCTATTTATTTACTAAGAACCGAGCTATCTCTAAGTTGAATTGGAAAAAGAATCCTTGTCCAAACAATTTAGAGCTCCATAGTCCTCGCAACATTTTCGGAATTCTTCTTTAGATGTTGGTTTGTGGTATAGCCTCAATCTATGGCCATTAACCAACATTAATTTCTTCTCACCATCAATTGGAATTAATTGAACTGTCCCATTATTGAAAACTTCCTCAATTTGATATGGACCCATCCATCTTGTCTGCATCTTTCCTTTGAAGTCCTTGTACTTTGAATCAAACAGTAGGGCCCAATCTCCTTTTTGAAATTTCCTTTTCTTAATATGTTTATCGCATACTTTACTTGACTTTGATGTTGGATTATTTCTATTTGATGCAATGCTTGTAATCTCATCTCATCCAAATCATTTAGTTGAAGAATCCTTGTTTTTTGTGTTTCGATAAATCAATTCCCACTTCAGCATTGTTCTTAAGGTTTGAATTTCAAATTCTATAGGAAGAATAGGATTCTTCCCATAAACCAACTCATAAGAGTGAATCATGTGTTTTTTTCCAAGTAGTATTAGTCCCACATTTTACTTCAAGTATAATTGTCTTTAAAACAATGGATATTCTCTAACTCCATGTTAGTAACTTCTACTTGACCATTGGACTGTGGATGGTATGGTGATGACTTCTTGTGCTTAAGTTGGTATGTTTCACAAAAGAACTAATTACACCTAACATAAATTGTGGTCCTTGGTCTAAAACAATGGATCTTGGTGCCCCAAATCTCTAAAAAATGTGTTCATATAAAAATCAGCAACTTTTTCATCCCTTGCATATTGTAAAGTTTGCACCTCAGCCCATTTAGTGACATAATATGTACAAACTAGAATTTACTCCTTCCCTTGAGATGTTGGGTCAATTGTTCCTATGAAATCTAATCACCACTTCTCAAATGGTTTTAAAACAACTCAAGGTTGGAGTGGCATCTCAAATGTAAATGTTGGCTTTCCCATCCTTTAACATTGATCACACTGCCATACATACTTTTTGACATCTCTATATAAGGAAGGCCAATAAGTAACTGGCTCCCAAAACTTGTGAATGGTTATTTTGATGAATAATGTCCCCATATGGCTCATCATGACATTCCCTAAGTATGTCAAAGATCCTATCTTTAACTACACACCTACGTAAAACAAGGTCAGGTACACATTTAAAAAGAATTTCATTTAACCATGTATACATCACACTTTTTTAATCAATTTCTTTCTTTTATTATGTGTGAAAAAGGTTGGGAACTTCCCTATAGCCAAGTAGTTATCCATATATGCAAACCAAGGAGATACGGTAGAAATCACAAATAAATGTTCATTTGGAAAATCATCATTGACTTGTTCTTCCTTTCCGAAATGGTTAGCCTTGAAAGAAAATCAGCCACCACATTTGATTTCCATGGTTTGTCAATAATTTTAATATTAAATTCTTGCAATAACAACAGCCATCTTACAATCATGTCATGTACTAAAGGTTTATTCATTAGATACTTAATAATAGAGTGGTCAGTGTGAATAATCACTTCATAGCTTGTGATATAATGGTGAAACTTTTTAATTGCATAAACAACTGTCAGAAATTGCTTCTCTATGTGGTGGTGTAGTTCCTTTCAACAGGGGAGAGGTTTTTATTAATATAGTAAATAACATGCATCCCTTCTTCTTCTTCTTTGTCCAAGTACAACCCCTACTGCTTCATTAGAAGCATGTATTTGTATGAAAGGGGAATTTCCAATTTGGGCCTCTTAATATTGGGGTATTTATCAATTTGTCTTTGATAGTATCAAAGGATTGTTGGCATGCCTCTATCCATTCAAATTCAGAGTCTTTAGTTAGAGAGAAAAACAATGGAGAATTTATCTTACTAAAATTTGAAATAAACCTTCTATAATAGCTAACATGCCCAAGAAAACTTATCACCTCTGTTTGATTTGTGGGAGATGGGAGTTTTACAATGATATTGACCTTGTTAGGATCTACCTTGATTCCTTCAACTGAAATGTGATGGCCTAAGACTATCCCTGCTCCATCATGAATAAACATTTTTCATGGTTTAAGGATAATTGATGTTTTTCACACCTAGAAAGGACTTTGTCTAGATTGTCAATTGCCTCTTAGAATGTTTCCCCATAAACAATGAAGTCATCCATGTAAATCTCAACATAATCATGAGTGAGATCAACAAATATTGCTAACATGGCTCTTTGAAAAGTGGTAGAGCATTACATAAACCAAAAGGTAATACCCTATAAGAAAATGTTTCCATGGGTAGGTAAAATTGGTTTTATCTTGATCCTTTGGTGCTATTGTTATTTGATTGTACCCTCGAACCCATCAAGGAATGAAAATACCTTTTCCTAGATAAATTATCTAAGACTTGATCAATGAAAGGTAATGGAAAATAATCTCGATGAGTTGCCTTATTTAACTCCCTATAATCCACACAAACCCTCCATTTCCCATTCTTTTTAGGAACTATAACTAATGGAGAAACCCACTAGCTATCTGAGATTAGATAAATGAATCCTACCCTAAGAAGTTTTTCAATTTCAGTTTTTATAATGTCTCTTAAGGAGGGTTTATCCTTCTTTTGGTTCTCAACTAGTTTAGGAATCATTATGTAAATGTGGTGTGTACAAATACTAGGGGTGAATACCTTCATGTCACTATATTCCCAAGAAAAGGATTGAGGATGAGAGCATAAAATTTTAAATAGGGTATTATCTTCCTGACTAGTCATCCAACTATTGATTGCCAATGTTTTCCCTGGGAAAATAGGTAATTGTTTGGTGTTTAGGTGGAGAATTTACAATGGGATACTCTCTCAATAATGCATTTAATGGGCACATGTGGGGAAGTAATTTGTGAATAGCAAGTGATATTTTAAAATACATAATCAATCAAATCTATATTTCATGAAAAAGGGCATATGATAGGATGATTGTTCTCATCCATCATGTCATCTCTTATTTCCACTAACTAGTAGAGTACGTGGGAATCATAGTCAATTCAACACAAGATTCATGTGAGAGTCACATAACTTATACTCATTCCAACATAGGACTCATGGTCACCATCCTGAATTTGATCTAAATGTTCTTGAATTATGACCATGGCTAGAGATGAAATCATATCTTTTGATTCATCTGTATTATCCTTCCACCATTGTTTATTCTCTATAGTAAAAGTTTTTGTGGCATGATAAATGGATATTTTCTTCAAATCATGTCATTTGTAATCACCATATTTCTTGTTCTACAATCAATGAGGGTGGAAACAGTGGCTAACCAAGGGCGTCCTAGGATCAAAGGGTATCCAATCTTCCTATTCTTTGTTTTTATGACCATAAAGTCTACCGAATAATCCCATGACTCAATGGTATGGTAACATCTTCTATAATGATTTTGGCTTGTTTACAAACTTATCTACCATTTGTAAAACTATTGAGGTTGATTGTGGTTCAAGGAGAGACAATGTGGACAAGGTGTCTGTGGTCATCACATTAATAACAACTCCTAAGTCAATTAGAATGTTTGGGATCTGCACATCTCCTATGCAAACTATAACAATAGGACTTCCAGGGTCTCTCGTATTTAGGAGGGGTCATATTCCCTTCCAATATACTAGTCAATTTTCCATCAACATGGATGGTTTTAGGTTGATTATTTCTTTTACCTGGAGTCTTAAAACAAATCTCTTTGATGGTTTTATTCAATTCTAGAATTTCTTTAAGAGCTTGTAACAAAGGAATTCCAATACTCAATTTCCTTATTCCCTGAATTAGATCTCGACTCTTCATTCCTAAATTTCAATGTTGTGTTTCTCCAAGAGTCTGGATGGAAAAGGAATATCAACGTTTGGTTGGGTTTTTTCAACAACAAGTTTGGGCTACATTTCTTCTGGCTTTTCTTTATCTTCATGGATTTCTTCTATAATAGGAGATGAAGGTTTTGAGGTAAGTCTTCCTAAATGTAGAAAGATGTTTTTACAATCCACATAGTTTAATGGTGGGTTTTTATCTAATTCCACAGTGTATGTTGGGTTACCCGCCTCACATTTTTGGGGTTAGCCATAGTTTGAGATGGAATCTATGGCTGGGAAGGTTGTTCGGATGAGGTAGCATTTGTAGGCCCAGTCAACAAAGCTTTTTAACCTTGGGGTATTCTTTAGTTATAATATTATTTCCTGATCCTTGAGGTACATTCCATTATTGTTGGAATTGAGGATTAAATTATTAAAATGGTGGAATGTTTGGTTTTGGAGTCCAGGATTGCTGATAATAACTTGGTGGTGCATTCCACTGAGGAATCCATTCCTGTGGGAATTTTTGAGCCCAAGGCATGGGGGTATGGCCATGGTGCATTCCATTGGTTTGGAACCCATTATGTTTTTGGTGCATAGGACTAATTTTGATTTGATTAAAAATTCCCTCCTTGCCTCTGAGTAATATAATTTAACTCAACTTCATTTTGTGTGTTCTATTTTAAATGGTTTTTCAAAAAGGAAACAATCCACATTGATCTATGGCATGCTTTAGATCATAGAAAAGGGATATTTCTTTCTTATCTATGGGAAAATCCTTAAGCCCATGTTTTTTCCTACATCTTGGATAGTAGATGAACAAAGGCTCTTGTGTTCTGCTTTCTCCCTATCCACAATTGTATTAAGTTGAACTAAGAGGTTTGTTATTAAATTTGAAATCTCCTCTCTTAGTTTGGATATATCACCATTGGAAAAATTTTTCCTTTTTTCTACGAAGATTGGGGTGAGTTTGGGAGTAGTTCCTATAGAGGTCAATGATATCAATAAATTCTAATTTGTTCATGTCTCCTTTTCCCATAAGATTGAAGGATTCTTGTGTGTCTTCATCCAATCCTTGAGGAATAAATTTTTAAGAAGGTTTATATCAAGACCAGTGCCACACCTCCTGTGAAGGAAGAGGAACTAATCAAGATAGTCTTCCACACTCTCATCCTCCTTTTTTGTATCCTAAAAGAGCTCTTCTTTCCTATCCCTCACCCTACATTAATCCTAATATTTATCTAAGAATATTGTTTCCATCTCTTCCCAACTATGAATAGAGTTGGGATTAGAGCCCATGAACCACCTCATGGGTGTGTCCTTCAAAATTGAAGGGAATAATTTAAGCTTCTATGTATTTGAGGTGTAATCATAAGTTTGGCATAAGACTTTGAACTCAAATAGGAATTGGTCAATCTTCTTGACACTAGTCCCCTAAAGCTTGGAATAATTAAAGGGGATATATTCTTCATGGGGGCTACATCATTAGGGTCTAATTGTATGGGATATGTAAATGTCCTTCCAAGTGGAGGGTTATCATTATCTGGTACCATTATAGTTTTCACTCCATCATCCATCCTTTTTGTGAACAAGTTGAACAAGTTGGTTTTGAGGGGGTTTTTTAAATTAATTCTAATAAATCTACCTCTATGGTCTCTAGGTCTAAACATAAAATCCTACCATATTGAGGGAAATTCCCTAACTACCAATGCTTAACTGAATGTTTGTGTTCCACATACTCCAAAGCACAAAATAATCTTATTGTCACTACAAGGTCTTCTTACTTCAAAAGAAAGAGTTATGGAAATAAAATTTCTAAATGGAAACTTACCAAGCAATCAGAAACACTTCTAATTAGTACCTTAATCTTTGATAACACCTTGAGAATTCCCCAAAATGCCAAAAAGTGATGAGCATCATTGGTACTCACACTTTAGTTATTTTATGATTTTTAGTCAGGGCGGTGTCCATGGCTATTTGCAACAAAGGAAATGGTTGGAATCATTCTTAGTATTTATTCAATAACAAAATTAACCAAATCTTATACTAATTTCCATAAATAAATGAAGTCAATTGATAACAAAATATTACTGAATGCAGATTTAAAAGTACTGAAAACAATGTAAATGACAATAAATGAAATTAATGCAAAATTACAAAAGGAAAATGAGTAAGAAATTATCCCTTCATGTTGGGGAGGAGTGGCCCTTACTCCTTCTCGCTGATCTAGTTTACAGTTGTAAGTTACACAAGTAGAATTTTCCCCCGAATCTGCACTTTATTGAATGAAATAATTCCTTTTATAAGTAATCAATCGAACTAAATTTTTCCCTACTACATTTTCTCTTTTATTTCGAGTAGTCCTAGTCTCTCTAAAAGAGGACTAATTATTTGAAATTAATGATAACTACTTAACTAGAAGATACCTATAACAACAAATAACTGTTTAAGGAATTACAATCATGGAAAGATTAGTCCATTTCATGTTGGATCAAATTCATCCTGTTAACTGGAGATGAGATCCGTAATTGACTCTTAATTGAGATAGTCAATCAATTAGTGCTGGAATATATTACAAATCCCAAGTTGGTTTCCTATAATCATGATGATTATAATTTTATAAGTGTTCTAATTGTCTGCTCCATGTCTTGAGCAATGGTGTTAAGTTGAGATTGCATGGTCCTCATAATTCTCATGATGAAGATTGAGATAGAAGTGCATGTTTCACCGTATCAACTATTTTTCCAACTACATCAGCTCGTTTCTTTGCCATCAAAGTAATTTGAATATTTTTCATGAGTTCCTCATTCCAAATGAGTTTGCATTAGTTCTTTGGATGAGTGTTGCGCTCCATGGTGAGTCTCGCAATCGCTCAAGAGTGATTCTACACCGTAAATCAAGGCATGTCCTAGTGAAAAAACAATTCCTACATTGGTCTGTAGTTGAGTCATGTGATGACTTTAAGATATGCTTTCCAAATGCATTGTTAATACTCATAAAGATTCATTTGAACCATATTTGAAGAAGTAAACAAAAAGATGAAAATAACAAGGATATGCACAATATTTCCTTCCAAAATATAGTAAAGTATTAATTATAAAATGACAATATTATACATAGTGTAAAATGATGACATGAAAAACATGGTTTCACATAGGATAAAACATGAAAAACAAGGACTCATCAGAGTGTTCTATCTCAACTTGCTTGAGTCTCTTTGGGATCACTTTGAAGTTGATTATCATATCTTCGAGAGTTGGATATTAGAGCTATGAGGATGAATACTAAAATTGCAGAGATGAGCATAATTCCAATGGTGGTATTGTGATCTATTTTGGAATTCATTTTTCAAAATGGACGTTTCTAAAAGTATTTTATTTTGTAAAATAAAGAAGACTCAATATTCATGATTCTCAACAATAAAACATGAGTGTGGGATTGTCATTAGAATTTGATAAGCTTTCTCCATATTTTGTGGATATTGATTCTTTTTAGATAGATTACAATCTTAGTTGATAAAGATGTATTCCTTAAAATAAGGAGGTGGTTGGAAGCATGGAATTACAAATGCAACCTCCCACACCTTTGAATGTAATCACCATTTTTCTGATTAATTCTAAAATTCCATTTTGTCCATTTATAAATAATATTGATTAAAATCCTCTTCCAAGAAATGAGTTGGCCACTCATTCAAAGGAAGATGGAAATGTATATTAGTGTCTATATTTTTTTATTCTGTAATTATGAGTCATAGGTCTTAGGAAGTCAAATGACAAGTGTCGATTCTATGTTGGTGGTGTGTGTATTTGTCCAGTCATGACATCGCAATCGACATTGTCATTTACACATCGCGCATCATAGGAGTTACATTCCTTATTTGGAATTGTAACTCCTCTTCTAGTGGCGTCATATGCGCATGTGTCACCAACATCATATGCGTTAGTGGCGTCATTGATTTCTTTCCATGTTTAGGCATGGGGGTTACACAGCACCCCTATTTGTACTTCCTATTTTTCGATCTATGAGTATGAGTAGACCCATTCTTCTTACTTGCAATCTTCTTTCCATTGTTTCGAATCTTGCATATGCATGCGTTGGCTCGAGGTTACCATCGGAGTGCAACTTCGTTGTGGTGCATCACTTTTCGACATCGGTTCTCGTGAATCCCTCTTTCATGGTATCAGAGCTGGTTTCGGTAAACGTGCACTCTTCGTTTCTCAGTTGTTTATTACTTCTGGTTTCTTCTCATTTCCTCGTGTGCAAGTTTTTTTCGATTATCATTTTGGAATTATTGCTCACCTCGTATTGAGGTTTCAGCAATTGCAAGTTAAGGTATTTGGTTGGTTTGCTTATCAGCTAAGTTCATATTTGGATATTTCTAGATCTTTGTGGTCATGCTGTTTCGGGTTATTTGTTTGTGTTTTGTTGGTTGTGTTCGGATTCACCGCAGGTAAAAGAAGAGCTCGTTTTTGGCGTGGACCTATGATTACGGTTGGAATTGTTGTTTTTTCTTCACCGTGGACTATTGATCTTTTTCTCTCGCGTGGTTCTTCCTCAAAATTACTTGACCTGGTCTCAACATTTTTGTGAGCTCTTCAAATCCTCTTCATCTTTTTTTTACTTCTCTCACGTTTTGGGATCTACTCTTTTTTTTTTTGTGCATTCCGTTTTTGGGCATTCTCCTATGACTCGTGGGTTTTTCCTTGTGCTCGGGCATTTTTTCTATCCTCTGGCTGTTTTTTTTAATTATCGTGGGCATTTTTAACTGCCTCTTCGACGCGTTTTTCTATCCTCTGGCATTTTTTTCACTCCCATCTTTTTTCTCTCCTTCAGTGTTTTTCTCCTCCTTCGTTTTTTCTCTCCTCTCGCTGTGTTTTTTCTCTACCTACAAGTGTTTTTTTCTCGTCAAAGCAGCATTTTTTTCTCCTCCTTTTTCTCGCTCAAGCATTTTTTTCTTTGCTCTTAGGCGTTTTTTCTGTCTAGCAGGTGTTTTTCTCCTCCTTCAGGCGTTTTTCTATCACCTGGCTGCATTTTCAACTGTTCCAGGCATTTTTTTAACTGTCCTAAGGCATTTTTTCTCCTTTCCTGTGTTTTTGCACGCTGTACTGGCATTTTTGACCTTAAGGCAGGCGTTTTTTTTGCTGCCAAGGTTTTTTTGCATGTTACTGCATTTTTTTTTTTTTTACTTTTGGCATTTTTCCTACAAATGGACAAATACTAAATTATCTCTTTTTACCTGCCTTTCATCCCCACGTGGCTTTCTCAGTCCGCTGCCAGGTAATATCTCTCTTAAAATACGTTTTTTATTCACTTTTCTTAAAAAAACGTGGTTTCATTCTTTTTATCTTATCACTCTTCTAAAAAACGTGTTGTTTCATTATTTTTAAAAGGTATAAGGTAAAAACATTACATTTTATTGGCATTGTAAGTTTTTTGGCTTGTTTTATTAACCTTCCGTCGAGTGCCGAAGACGAAGGGTGAGGTCCGGATTGGCGTGGCTAATCCCCCCTCGCAATACAAACAAACCCTACCTCAAATTCCATGCCATTTCCAACGAGCATACATACGACACCCTTTGCATGCGTTTAGGGCACTTTTTTAATCCGTTTGCAGGCTTATTGGCTTTTTCCTCATCAGTTGCGGGAATTGGTTTTTGCTATAACTTTTGACTCGTTGCTCGGTTTTGAGCACTTCTTTAGTCAAAGTTGCATGTTTTTTCACACTCTAGATGATGGGATCATTAGTTTTGTAAACGCACTAATTTTATAAAGTGCCGCATTCTGGGGGGTGTCTTTGTATTGCTTAATTCAACTCATTTTTTCTTGAGCTTTGTTCTATTCCTTTTTTGTGGACTTGTGAGCGCGTCCGCCACAGTCTTACAACAAAGGGATTCTTTTGTGCGACGTGAGATGCTATTTCTCACAAATCTCTTTCTTCCCCCTCTTGCTTCTCTCTTTCTGTGCTTGCTTGCAGTGTTGATCTGTTGCGCCCTACGAACCTTGATTGTTGTCTCCACCATTGCGCGTTATTACGCTAATTGCAAGGTGAGTGACAAACTGGTTCTCGAACACAGTCACATCTGGTTGTAATCAACGCACTGAATTATAAAGTGCCAAAAGGGGGGGTTAATCTTGTGTTCCTTGGAGGCTCCTCTCGTCATGGACATTGAATTTCATCGCTCGTTGTTCAACTAGGACCAGGAAACTACCTACAATGGAAGAGTGGGATACTCGATCATTGTATTATGTACAATCTGTTACCACATCTTCTTGGGTTGGCACCTGAACCTATTGACCGCATTCATCACCAAAATTGGTTGAACGAGAATGATATGACATACGGGCTTCTTTGTCTTACTATACCAGAGGACCTTCAACGTCGTTTAGAATTCACCGAGTCTGCGCACAGAGCTTGGATCTTCATTCAAAATTTTCATGGAGATTTTGATCCTCCTTCATCTGGTTATGGATCTTTTGATGATCTTGCATCCATGGAGGAAAGTGAGTTCACTGATACTTTTTCTTATGAAGGGCAGCCCACACATATTTCTGTGCATGCTCCTTCAGAACTTAGTATTGCTCCTATCATAGTTTCTAGTGACTCTCCTCCACAAGACTCTTTGGTTGAATTCTCTCCTGTGCACCATACTGCCTTGGATCTCAGGTTTTCCCCATCACGAGCATCCACTGATTCAGTTGATTCTAGCCTGGAGATTTTGCCATCCCCTGTTGCTTCTAGAGACTTCGAGATTGCTTCCTCAAAGGGTTCTTATAATCCTCCACAACAGGACATTGATTTCTTTGACTCAGACTTGGATGATATGCTCGAGGATACCGACATCACAGTGCAGCATCTTCTTCAACCTACTGCCTCTTCCGAGATCAGAGTTGCCATCCCACCAGCTTCCACTGACTCTCCACCGCATAGCAGTTCATTTTCCCCTTCAGGGCTCTCTTGATGATATATCTATATTTGCAGACTCTCACCTTATGGAGATTGACAGGATTGTCACCGCTTCTCTTGATATATTATCTCCTTCTCATATTGGGCCACCTTCCAGCACTCTCCATGTTCCTCCTCCTTCTGATCACCGACCTTTGGTTCCTTCAGATTCATTAGGAGTCCATCAAAAATCATCTTCTCGGGGAGCTGGATAGTGCTCCTTTTTTCTCTCTTCTCCTCTTCTTCTTTCTAGAAAGATGTTGTTTGTACATGGGCACCTTATCAGGCCTTTAGTTGCCGGGGCCCATTGACACATCTTTCTTAGTTGTCTAGGGGAGTCTTCTTTTTCTGTTCTGGCTTACCTTGACCTCTTCCTCGGCTTCGATGAAGGGGGGGTGTTGGTGTGTGTGACTATCCAGTCATCGTCCACATCACCTAGGTGAGTCATCTCGCCTTGCGAGAGTCATAGGTCTTAGGAAGTCAAATGACAAGTGTCAGATTCTGTCATAGAATCTGACATTGTCATTTGCATCAATGCGTCATAGGAGTTACATTCCTTATTTGGAATTGTAACTCCTCTTCTAGTGGCGTCATATGCGTCAGTCAACATCATATGCGTCAAGTGGTGTCATTGATTTCTTTCCATGTTTAGGCATGGGGGTTACACAGCACCCCTATTTGTACTTCCTATTTTTCGATCTATGAGTATGAGTAGACCCATTCTTCTTACTTGCAATCTTCTTTCCATTGTTTTGAATCTTGCAGATTATGGGAGCTACTAAACAATATTGATCATCCCTTTACAATGAGGAGGTCATCTCCTTTAGATTTTTACAATCCATCTCTTCGCCTACCCCCACATGGCTAATCATATTCTCATTACAAGTGACTCTTCAAATGTCCTTAAGAAATAAAATATCAGTCCTTTTTGTAATCGTAAAAGGGACTTTTACATTGCACAAATATTACATAGTCACTTTAATGAATAAGATAAAAAGTCACAATCACGCACAATGAGGGATTAGATGGAGGAGAGAAGAGGAGAAAGAATGAGAGAGGAGAGGAAGGATTATCCCAAGCATGAATGGAGATTCCTATGGCCTTAATGAAGATCAGATCCACTAATTTTGAAGATGAAAAATTGATCCATGATGGCTCTCGAAACACTACTATGCTTTCTTTGATGAATATTGCTCCTTTGGACACTTTTTCCCCTTGCAAGACTCCTTGAAATGATGACTTTCCACAATCATTGTTTGGATGCACCGAGATGGAAAGTGATGAGCACTGATGAGTAGACCATTGAGAAACATGAAGGATGACTTCCCTCATTGAGAACATCCTTCGATCCTTGAGACACTATCACATCTTCATGATCAACCATTTACATGGGAGAAATTGGATGCACTTTGTTCACACAACCTTGATCTTGATTCTACCACTACATGAGCACTGATGATGAGTGAAGCATGAGAAAAATACTTATGATTCTAGAGTGAGGAAAGGAGAATGAAAAAAAAATCAATCTCATCCACCAATTGATCATGCATTCCATGTGAAATGAATTGAAATGGCCTTCAAGACAAAATTGGCATTTTCCGTTTTGGCACTTTTTTCTCATTGCATTGGGAATGTGGGAATTAACTTAAAAACAAAGAGATAAGCTCATGTGAGTACCGAGACCATTGAAGGATATGTGAAGGATTGAAATATGAAAACTTTTATCTCATTTCACCCATTTATTATTTTTAGAATATCCATCATTATTGCCCTATTTTGGCCTTTTTTTTTTACCATTTTTATCAATCTTGTCAATTTTGAGTGTCTCAATCATGGGGAAATGAAATGAGGAGTGTGAATGCACATTTTTCTTAGACTTAATATTTTTAGTAGGTTTTCCCATGAATGCTTACTAAAAATATATATTGTTTCTGTGGGTGAAGTATTCGAATGAAACCACTTGCAAAAGTTTTTGTTTATCATTATATGCCTTTGCTCCAATTTTGAAGTGATTTCAATCGTCGGGATTGTGTAGATATAAGAAATGGATATTTTTGGATGGAAATTTCATGAATCTGTAGAAAATATCAGAGATAATAAATTAATTCATGATAAAACTTTTATTTAAAGGCGTTTTTGCAAGGAACTTTCAATCCAAATCTCATGGAAAACGGAACATGGATTTGTGTGATATGAGCAAAAAGGTTTTTCCGAGCATGGGGTTTCATGGTGAAATATGAGTATGAGAATTTTGAAGAATAAATGGAGAGAGGTGAAATTTAAAAATGACTCCAAGAATGCATAAGGGAGATTTAAAAATTCAATTTTTAACCATGGTTGAGAAAACTCACCTTTAACCCACTTGCACACCTTCTCCTTAACTTGGGTTAAGGATGAGTTAACACTTACTAAATGGGTCCAGGAGACTTCATTTCACCTTACCACATTTATCATGAGGTGTAATGGTTAAAAGGTGCATCAGGATTTGAAAAAAATCCATGGGGGTGTTCACCATGAGGAGGGGCCAACTTGACTTGTGAATTGATAACTTGCACCTAACACCCAAAGTGGTGTTTTAAGCAAAAAAAGAGTATTTCCTTGGGGTCACACTTTTTTCACCCATTTAAATTTTGTACCAGGTGAAAAGGTGAAATTAGGCCTCCCAGGTGTGACATGGGGTGTTGGAACATGAGGATGGGGCCATTTCAAGTTGTGAGTGCATAACACTCACCTAACCACCAAACAAGTCACTTAAGTGACAAAACTTCAAAACCATCATCTTCCTCCCTTAGGGTCACAATTTTTGCACCCATGCACCTATTCACCAATTTAAATCATGAAAATTTCATCCAAGGTGTGAAAGTGCTTCTTGAAAACTTATAGTAAGCATGCCTTCACCAACAACTCCAAAAAATAGACCCCAGAGAAGGAGTCGTTTCCCCTGGAGCTTCCCTAAGAGTTTCATGGGAAAAAATTATATTATTTATACTAAAAATACCCAAGGAAACCAATGGAACTAATTTAAGGATCCAATTATGTCTAAAATTCATAATTTACCCCCATTTTTTATTCTACTCACAAGCGGTTCCCGAGAGGTCTAAGCGTCATCGAAAAGAAACTTGCATTTTTTCTAAATTATAACATGGAGAATGTATAGGGTTGAATTATATTCAATTTTATTTTTTAATCAGGTCCAAAATCCATTTGTAACTCCTATAATGCTCATTTGAATCTCCACTAGGATTGGGGATCTTCACTTTCACTATCGAGCCAATATCTCAAAATTCAAACAATAGAATTTCTTGAAACCTTTTGTAATGTGAATTAGGCCTTCTTATATTTCCTATGAGTATTTTTAACTTCACAAAATTACTGAGGCTCCCGCAACATACGGAAAAATCTCACTAGATGTTTTACTTCATTCATTTCCCTCGCACCGTTTACAAGTACCGAAAGTGTTGCATAGCTCATTCCTAAACCTGTTTCTCCTTGTAGAAATTCCCTAAAATACCTCCAATGATCTCATATCTTAGTCACACACTACTTGGAGTTATCTCTTCTTGGCTCATCTCCAAAGGATGCTTATTAGGTGCCAAAGTCCTTAAATTAGGCCTTTTTAGGCCTCTGGGAGCAATTCCTTCAAAGTGAATCACAATGAACCCATGAACTACTTCCCACCACCTTACATGAACATGAAACACACTTTAAAATATTATTTTCACATCCCTCTCAGCCATGATGGCATTTTAATAGTTAATAATTGGCCGGAGGGCACGTTTGCATTACCCAAGTCTAAGGATTTTTAGTGTGGCCTTAGTTGTCATGGAAAATTTTTTCAATTTTTCATGCTAGAAATTTTGCATGACAACAATTTTCTCTAGCTTTGTAACTTGTTTCAGATTGAATAAAGTGAGGGAAGAGCAAGTAGGAATCCTAGAATCTCAAGACAATAAGAGGACCAAAGGCCTTATCCATTAGGTTATAGAGTCACCATTCAACTCACACAAGCAAGGAACAAAACAAACACATAAACGTAAAGGGAAACACACAAAGCGGAAGGGAAACACACCACATAATAGGGAAAAATATACCTAAATTACCAATGATACATGTGGGGACAACTGAATTTCTATGTAGTAATTCTTCATGGAATGTGTTAGATGGACATGGGCTACTTCAAATGATGATGTTGTGCAAAACCATTCATTGGTTTGATGAAATAGGAACCCCTCCTCAATTGTTTTGGAATTGCTAGTGTTGTGAAATCCTCTTCTTTGTTTATCCATGCTGATAATTTTTTATCTTTCATCCCATGATTATCATACATATGGTTCTCAATTATATCAACCTCATCACATTTATCATTAGTGATTCGTAAACTTCTACTTTGGAACTCTACGAAATCACAAAATTATGATGTTCTACTTTTAACTTTGGAAAATGACAAATTGATTGAAGATTAGAGCTTTAGTGACTGATTATCTAGTGTTATAGAAAGGAAATTGTAGAGAATAGGAAATAATTCAAACTCCAAACACCAACAATTTTTATCCTGGAAACCCCCAATGGAGGAAAACCAGTCGGGAAGGGAAAAACAATCTTTCTTCCCACTTTTATTGGTCAATTATAGACAATTACAAATTACAAGAAGTAGAAAATGGAGACAACAATGTAAACCTCTCCTTCCTATTCTTTTTTTGCTCTATTTCTACACCTTGCTCCTACAATTCCACTCCAAGACTAAAGATATTATTCACTTGCTCTCATATAATTAATACTTTGCTTCTTGATCTCTCTGGATCTTTGAATGATCAATTCTCATATTTCTCATATTTATAGCCTTCTCCAATGTCCTCCTATGTAATGAAGAATGGGAAAGGTCAGGGAGGGAAGAGACACAATTGGGTCGCTTAAAATTCACATCCATTCGTGCTCCATTCTTCTTTTTTTGTTCAAAAGTGTCGGGATCACCGCCCTGAGTAGGCCAGGATGGTTTTAGGATCACCTCCTGGTTGGATGGCGGTTGTAGAACCCACCCTGCTAGGGTAGGCGTAAGTTCTATAACTTCCACTCTACATAGAGTGGTGGTTCTATCCAAAACCTCTGTTTACCTCATTTCCTTCATTTTCTTCAATTATCCTTCTTGGTGCTGATGGAACTGATGAAGTGGTGTGTTTTTCGGATCCCTATGGATCATACCTCCCCTGTTTAGGAGGCTTTTGGTCCCACAAAATCTTAGTGGGGGAGTGGTAGAGGAATCAACTCCCTCTCTTACTCCTTTGAGTACCACTAGGTCTACCTTGGTGTCTTCTCTCATCTAACCTGCCAAGACTCATGTGGATCTCTAGTTTGTTACTCCAGTGCTACATCCTCCTTTGAGTTACCTTGAGTACAATCCTATTTGGAAGGAAACTTTTGTATGTTTCCTTATTTTTCATGCATAGATGGATTTAGTAGGTGTGAGCTCTTGTAACTTGCTATTGTGTGCATCTTGCATGAAGTGTGGCTTGAAGGTTTCCTTTCCAACCTGCTCAAGTATGGAAAAGGTCCCATACTATAGTGGTTTAGTCCTTCTTTCTTGTCTTTGTCTCTTGAGATGGATTAGATGAATCCTCTCTATGTATGTTGTGCTGTTATAGTCACCATTGTTCCTTGTATCTCCTCTTCTCTTTATTGTCCCATGGTCAGGTCCAGTGAATCCATAGGTAGATATGGTGACTGCATAACGGAAGTTTGTTTTGCTCCTTGAATGAGTAGTTCTTGTGGTGGCTTCTTCTATAAAAAATGACAAGTGTTATCCAAAATATCCATGCTCTCAAGTCCATTTTGCTTTTCTTCCAATGAAAGTAAACAAAACTGATGATTTTCCTGAATAAGTCTTGGTGCTTGGTTGGCACTTACCATAGCCTTCTTTGATTTTCTCTAGTGTTCCCGGATGTTGAAACTGACTCCATCCTTAACCCATCTCTGTACCGGTTCTCCCTCCTTATGAACAAAATCCCTGACATACAAGTAAGGACTTCAAAGACAACATCAAATGCATCAAGTGGAATG
The DNA here is from genome assembly GCA_018340775.1 of Taxus wallichiana var. yunnanensis. Classification (NCBI taxonomy): domain Eukaryota; kingdom Viridiplantae; phylum Streptophyta; class Pinopsida; order Cupressales; family Taxaceae; genus Taxus; species Taxus wallichiana. Next base: position 699,661,545 of record CM031243.1, on the reverse strand, counting down.
ATATCAACCTCTAATACATCAATATATTAGGTATTTATCCCAAACTAAAACTTACACTTTCTTGTAACTTGTATTTCTACACCCTTCTTCACCCATCCCAATGGGTATGGATGTGGATGCACGTAAGTCTCTAGGCCAAGTTGTTCTACAACCACATCAAAAATTAGATTTGATTGAGAACCAGAATCTACTAAAGCATTTACCTTAGTCTTCTTGATTTGGATTCTGATTTGAAATAGCTTACTCAACTCTTCTTCTACACCCTCGTACATTTTAGTGGCCGTACATCCCATCCTCTTGTCTACATTCAAATCATCCTCAATCTCCAACTCTCCTTTTGTTTTCACAATGGCCACTGATTTCTTGGAATCATTGGTTTTATGTTTTGGGTGCAATTTCGGATGCAACTTTTAACATGTGGCATCAATATGTCCATTTACATCATAATTATTATAGAAATTCTTAGGATATTTACAAGTATGAAAAGCATTAGTGGCATGTTTACCTTTCCATTTACCTCTGCTACTTGTCTTCCCTTGTTCTTTTTCCTATTGATCTCATCAACTGGTCTCCCTTTGGCTATGTTTCTCCTTGTTTGTTCTCATCATCAACGTAGTATGCTTGTATACAAGCTTCATTGAGATCCTTTGGCTTCATCGAGATTACCTTCCCGAAGATGAGTGTGAAGTCCTCCTAAATAATTGGTCGAATGTCCTCATCCTCCAAGTCCATATTAAGCAACATGGTTTGTCTCTCGAAATTACATAGTGTAGTCTTGTATGCTTTGACCCACCGCCCCTGCCTAAAGTACTACCACTTAATCATCATGTCAGTCTTATGGCCAATAGGATAGAATTTAGCTCTAAGAATTTTTAAAACCTTTCCAAGTATTGACAATAGGATGTTTCTTCTTCTCACAAGTGGCTAGATGGGTTTCCCACCAAACAGAGCATGACCTTCCATTTTGAGACGTGCAAAGGTGATCCTTTATGCCTCAGTGACATTATGCACACTAAAATAGAATTCCAACTATTTTATCCATTTATCCAATAATTCTTCATCTACTTGTCCTTCAAAATTCTTTATTTCAACTTTCGTTTCAACTTTAAAAGGTGTATGAGCAGATTTTACCTTCTCACTTACAATTGACATCTCTTCTTCACACTCTTCCCATTCTTCCTCTTCATGGCTCTTTCGATACCAAATTTTTCAGCTAGTGCTCAAACACTGAGTCCATGGAATCTTGCTTAACCAAAGCCATCTTTTGTAGATCTGAAATCTCTTCTTGTTTTCTATGCAACCTATCCATCATGGTCTCTAACATCTCAACTCTACAAACCAAGTTCTCTTCCTCCATTTGAGCTCAAATTCTCTATTTCCACTTCTTCGTAGAAATATCTGGCTCACAAAGTAAAAATTATTCACATTTGGGCCTTGTCACTGTCATAAAATCATAAGAAATAATTGAATACCACAGTCCTGGATATACAATCAGCTCTAATACCAAAATGATTCATAAACTTCTACTTTGGAACACTACGAAATCACACGATTATGCTTTCAACTTTGGAAAATGACAGATTGATTGAAGATTAGAGATTTATTGATTGATTATCTAGTGTTATAGAAAGGAAATTGTAGAGAATAGGAAAGAATTCAAACTCCAAACACCAACAATTTTTATCCTGTAAACCCCAATGGAGGAAAACCAGTCGAGAAGGGAAAAAGCTCTTTCTTCCCACTTTTATTGGTCAATTATAGACAATTATAGATTACAAGAAGTAGAAAATGGAGACAACAATGTAAACCTCTCCCTTCCTATGCTTTCTTGCTCTGTTTCTACACCTTGCTCCTACAATTCCACTCCAACATTGAAGATCTTGCTCACTTTCTCTCATATAATTAATACTTTTCTTCTTGATCTCTTTGGATCTTTGAATGATCAATTCTCTTGCTCCTCCTTGTATTTATATCCTTCTCCCATGTCCTCCCATGCACTGGAGAATGGGAAAGTTTAGGAAGGAAAGAGACAATCGGGCGCTTCAAATTCACATCCATTCTTACACCATTCTTATTTTCCTGTTCGAAGTGTCAAGACCGCCGCCTGAGTAGACCGGTGGTTACGGGACCACCGCTCCTGCAAGGTGGCGGTTCTACAACCTCCGCTCTACACAGTGGTGGATAGGAATTTTGAATTGTTCCATATCATTAATGTCCTCTTGTTGACTTCTTGGTTGATTAATACATTCTCCTTTCTCATACATTGTCTCATCAAGGCTTTCATGGGATGCGATGAGCTCCTCCGTGATAGAGACATTATCTTCATACATGACACTATTTATGGGAGATTTAAACATATCATTTTCTTTTAATTCATCTTGTATATAATCTTCTTCTGAAAAGGGAAGGAGAAAATTTCATCTCCACATTCATGTGCATCAATGGATGTTTCAAGAGGCTTATTGAGTTCATCCTTTTTATCTATCTCATCATGAAACATTTTCATATCAATTAAAAAACCAGAATTGGCCTCATACATATCCTACATATCCATGGCTTGAATTAAGAGTTCAAGACTTAGTTGAGGGTCCTCATTACATCTGCAACCTCTAAGATATTTTGCAATGACCTTTCCTTTGGCTCTTTGAAGACTCATTGAGAACTAGCCTTTCTCCTTCATGATCAACATCCTTTGTGAGAGGATCAAAAATTTACTATTTGTACATTCATCATCAAGGGAATATTCTTCTTCAAATGGGAAGGAAAAATTCTTCTTCATCATCAAATTGATTTGCTGATTTTTCATGCCCAAATTGATTAGTAACATCCTCCTTTTCTGCACAAATTTTCATTTGAGGACTACCTTCTTTCCATTCTGGATGCACCTGCTCTTTCTGATCCTCGTCATCATCAAATTTGAAAGTCAAATTCTATACCCAATGGAAGGGGTATACTTGGACCAATCAAGAAAGGAACTTCCACATCTTCCTCTCGAGGCTACAAAGTAATTCGATATTTTTATTCTTGGCATACATTTTTTTTTTCGGGCTACCTTTCTCTAAACAATGTATTTCATCCTTTTGATAGGAAGAAAATTTTTCATCACACCTTTGACTAGTATTGTAGCATACGACCAATCCAACTTCATTACTCCACCTATCTCTCGACAAAATCTCCTACTAAGAAAGATGCCATATGCAGCTGGAATGTCTGCCACAAGTATTTTGGGGCTGAATTTCTTGTCTGGAAAGTCTCATGAGGGCCACCTGAGCATTTTTAACTTGACCAATGAGGGGAACTTCCTTGGTCTCCATAGAATAACACCAACCATTGGTAGGTGCAAGAGTGAGGCCAAGGGATTTTACAACTTTTAAGGGCATGACATTATCCGAAGCCAAAATCAATGATGTAGTTGTTCAGTCTATACCCATTGATCAACAAGGAAAGATAAAATGGTTATATCTTCTCAGAGGTGGAGGATGTGGAGGAAAGATAGTTGTGGGATATGGTGTTTCTAGGATTGGTACTTATGAAGGTGGTTTAGAACTGTTTTCTTTGAAAAATTGAACAATCTTTTCAAATTTCTTAGGATGAGTTCTTAGATATTCATATTCAGAGATATGGATTTTAGCTTTTTTGATATGGTCAATGATATCAAAGTGGGAATCATAGGAAGTGGAAGTTGTGGAGGAGGTAGTAACAACATGAGGTTGAATACTCTTAGGAAGGGAATTATTGGAACTTTTACTCACATTATTAGAAATGGTAGAAACAACATTAGGAATTGACTTGTCATGAGAGCAAGATGGAGACTTACTTGGAAGAGGATATTTGGCTTTGGATGAGGTGACTTTGGGATTCTTATTTTTTGATCACATGGGAGAGGGAAAAAATGATCCTCCTTTTGATGTTTTCTTTTTGTAGAGTCTTTGGTGGAGGGTTCTTTGATTTTCTTTCTCATTACTAGATAGGTCCTCTTTCACTTGATCTTTAGAATGGGTGAACACCACATAGTTGTATCCAATCACCGAGTCTTCTTCATCAGATGAATATTTGAAGTACTTGATGTTTTCACATCCCACCTCTTCTTCTGTGTCATCTTCTTCATCATCCCAAGTTACACAAGATGCTTGGGTAGGTGGAGCTTCCAAGGAAAGCCTTTGGGGTGCTCTGGAAATCTGATTCCTATTTTGATTTTGAAGAGGAATATTTTGGACCATTTGTTTCTTTATTACATTCAATTCATTTTCCAATTTTTGAACAAGAGTCAGTGGTACCTTCCTTGGAAAATTTACCCCTTTGCTTTCCATTTGGATTCTTCATTTTTAGACAAGATTAGATCATCTTTAATCTCAATTATCCTCTTGGGAAAGATCAAGAGTATGAGGTTTTCCTCTTTGTAAGATGAATCCAATTTTAGGATGTTTTGCATTGATGAATGAAGACCCTCTTGACATTGTCTTGGATGGTGAAGCCTCTTAGGTATTCTATGGAGTAACCTATTAAAATGAGCCACAAAGTCTCTCATAGTTTCATTTTATTCTTTCTTCATTTACACCAATTGAATGAGGAGGTCTTGGAAATATTCAGCTGATTTGAATATTTTTATGAAATTTTCTTGAATGTCTTCCCAACATGTTATGGAGTGGGAGGGAAAGAGATAAAACCACTCAGCTGATTTTTCTTGAAGTGATTCTACATGAACAACCTCACAACAACATCTTTGTGTTCGATTCCAAGAATTTTGCATGATGTGATGAAGGCAGAGATGTGTTCTTCAAGAATTTGTGTGTCGTCACCTTTGAAATTTAGAAATTTCTTGTGAGGACTTTGGTAGATCATGAAGAGGAGGTGCAAGAGCAAGTGGACCTGATATTCCTTCCCCATGGAAAAATTGGTTGGGTCTTTCTCTCTCTCTTATGCCATTTCTTCTTCTTATTCTTTTGCTCCAAATATTTCTACTAGTTCTTCTTGTTCTTCTTCACTTGATAATTCAATGTTCAAATGTGGTTAAAATATGGGAGAATCAAGAGGATTTGTAGGAGTATTAATAATTTGAATAGGATTTCTAAGAGTACCACTTGATGAATTAGATGGAGATGAAGCTTGAGAAAATAAATATGGATCATAGTTGTTTTTTTCTTTTTGATTTCACAAAGCTTCAAAAGAAGGGTCAACAATTCCTCTCACTCTATCAATCTGGTATATCTTCTTTCAATCTAGTTTTAGGAAAAATTTTGGGAAATATTGGATTGATTTAAAAAATTTTTGTTCACTCTTTTTGTGGGAATTTAGACTTTCAAATTTCTGATTTTATTTTTTTTTTTGGAATTTTTTTTTTATTTTATGTTTGGATTTTTGGTTCATATATTAGGTGTAAAATATGCAAAATATGCCCCACAATGGTGGGTGCCAAAAACTATTGGCAAAATAATTTTGGAGTGGGAAAATTGTGGGATTTCACCAACACTGGGACTAGGTCCCTCTACTTGAATGGGGAAGCTCCATTTATTGAAAACAAGGAAACATATATACACTACTCTAATTGTAGGGTGGCCTTACGATTGGGGATCACACAGAATACTTCCCTATACCTGTGGAAAAGTGCTTGTGTGGAACACAAGGGAGGAATTGTGAGGGAGAAAGGTGAGGAGAGAAAGTATGAGAAGGGATTTTATATTGAAAATAACACATGTAGAGTTTTCCAACATAAAATCAAGAGTATTTCCATGCATTCAATGAGAAGAAACCATGAGAATCAACAAGGAACAAAACACACAAAGCACAAAGTCTTAATGCATAACATTCAACAAGTACATTTCTCATGGATTATAGTTGAGATGGAGAGGAAACATAAGCAAAGGAAATAGAGGAAATTTGATCACTTATTTCTAGAAATAGTATGGGAGCTAGTAAACAAGATTAACCATCCTTTTACAATGAGGAGGTCATCTCCTTTTATAGCTTTACAATCCATCTCTTCATCTACCCCCACATGACTTCTTCATGTCCTTATTCAACTTGTGACTCTTTTCAAATTCCTAGGAAAGAAAAATAAGTCCCCTTTTTATAAATCAAAAGGGAATTTTACATTGCACAAATATTACATATTCACTTTAATGAATAAGACAAAAATTCATGATCACACACAATGAGGAATTAGAAAGGGGGAGAAGGAGAGTGAGAAAGAATGAGAGAGGAGAGGAAGGAAATGCTCCAAAGCATGGATGAAGATGCCTCTGCCCTTGATGAAGATCAACTCCACTGATGTTGAAGATGAAAATTTTCTCCATGATGACCCTCTACAACACTACTATTCTCTGTTGATGAATATTTCTCCTTTGGACACTTTTTCCCCTTGCGAGACTCCTTGAAATGATGACTTTCGCAATCACTGTTTGGATGCATCGAGATGGAGAGTGATGAAAACTAATGAGTAGACCATTGATAAACATGAAGGATGAATTCCCTCATTGAAAACATCCTTCTGATACTTGAGACACTCACATATTTATGATCAACCATTTACATGGGATAAATTGGATGCACTTTGTTCACACAACCTTGATCTTGATTCTATCGCTACACATTGAGCACTAATGGTGAGTGAAGCATGAGATAAAATCCTTATGATTCTAGAGTGAGGAAAGGATAATGAAACAAAAATAAATCTCATCCACCAATTGATCATGCATTCTATTTGAAATTAATTGAAATGGCCTTCAAGATAAAATTGGCATTTTCTAATTTTGGCACTTTTTGCTCACCACATCTTGGGAATGCAGGAATTGACTTGAAAAAAGAAAGAAGAGAAGTGAGTACCAAGACCATTGTAGGATGTGTGAAGGATTGAAATATGACCACTTTTATCTCATTTCACCCATTTACTATTTTTAGAATATCCATCATTATTGCCCTATTTTGGCCAATTTTGCCATTTTGTCAATCTTGCCAATTTTCGAGTGTCTCAATCATGGGGAAATGAAATGAGGAGTATGAATTCACATTTTTTTAGAATTAATATTTTTAGTAGGTTTTCCCATGAAGGATTAATAAAAATATAAATTTTTCTTCCCAAAGATGTCGATTCAAACGAAACCACTTGCAGAAGTTTTTTTTTTCATTTTATGCCTTTGCTCCAATTTTCAAGGGATTTCAATCACCAGGATTGTGTAGATATGAGAAATGGATATTTTTGGATGAAATATTTCATGGAGATGTAGAAAATAGTATATATAATCAATGGATTCATGAAAACACTCTTCTTGAATTCATTTTGCAAGGAACTTTCAGTCCAAATCTCATGGAAAATGGAGCAGGGGTTTGTGAGATATGAGCAAAAAGGTGTTTGGCATGGGGTTTCATGGTGAAATATGGGTATAAAAGGTTGCAGAAGAAATGGAGGGAAGGAAATTTTAAAAATGGATCCAAAAATTCATAAGGGATATTTAAAAATTCAAATGTTAACCATGGTTGAGAAAACTCACCTTTAACCCACTTGCACACCTTCTCCTTAACGGGTTAAGGATGAGTTAACATTTACTAAATGGGTTCCAGGAGCCTCCATTACACCTTACAACATTTATCATGAGGTGAAATGGTTAAAATTTTCATCATTCCTTGAAAAATGTGCCATGGGGGTGTTCACCATGAGGAGGGGCCATCTTGACTTGTGAAGTGATAACTTGCACCTAACACCCAAAGTGGTGTTTTAAGTGACGAAAAAAGAGTCTTTTCCTTGGGGTCACACTTTTTGCACCCATTTAAATTTTTCACCAAGTGAAAAGGTGAAATTGGGCCTCCTAAGTGTGACATGGGGGTGTTGGAACATGAGGATGGGGCCATTTCAAGTTGTGAGTGCATAACACTCATCTAACCACAAAAGAAGTCACTTAAGTGACGAAAATTCAAAACCATCATCCTCCTCTCCTTGGGGTCACACTTTTTGCACCCCATGAAAATTTTAACCAATTTAAATGGTGAAAAATTACATCCAAGGTGTGAAAGTGTGACCTGGACACTTATAGTAAGTCTGCCTTCACCAACAAATTTATCAAAAATAGACCCCAGAGAGTGAGTCTTTGTCCCCAGAGCTTCCCTGAGAGTTTCATGGGAAAAATTATACAATTTTGACTGTTAAATACCCAAGGATACTAATGGAACATTTTTAGGGTCCAATTATTCCGAAATACTAAATTTACCCCATTTTTTATTTTGCTCACAAGTGGTTCCCAAAGGTCTAACTGTCACTGAAAAGAAAATTGCATTTTAGTCTAACTTACCACATGGAGAATTTATAGGGTTTAATTTTATTCAATTTTAATTTTTAATCATATCCCAAATCCTTTTGTAACTCCTATAATGTTCAATTTAATCTCCACTAGGATCGGGGATCTTCACTTTCACTATGTGAGCCAATATCTCAAAATTTGAACAATAAAATTTCTTGAAACCTTTTATAATGTGAATTAGGCATTATTATATTTTATATGAGTTATTTTTCACTTCAAAAATTACCCGAGGCTCCTAAATATCTAAAACAAGCTCACTAGCTTTTTTACTTCTTTCATTTCCTTACATTATGCTACAAGTAGCCCAATGTTGCATAGTTTGTTCCTAAACTTGTTTCTCCTTGTATAAATTACCTAAAATACCTCCAATGATATCATATCTCAGTCACACATTACTTAGAGGCATTATATATTCTTGGTTCATCTCCATAGGATGTTCATTAGGTGTCAAAGTCCTTAAAATATGCCTTTTTAGGCCTCTGGGAGCAATTCCTTCAAAATGAATCACAATGAACTCATGAACTACTTCCCACCACCTTAACTACACATAAAAAAAAAATTAAAAATATATTTATCACATCCATCTTTTCCATGATGGGGTTTACATAGTTAACAATTGGACAAAGGGCAGGTTTACATTACCCGATTCAAGGATTTTTAGTGTGGGCTTAGTTGTCATGGATTTTTTTTTTCAATTTTTCATGTTAATAAACCGCATACACCGATATTTTCCTAATGATTATATCATTACAACTTATAATCCAAAATATAGCATTAGATAAACTTGTTGAGAGCAAATGAAACTAGAATTTCACAAGGATTTTATAATTAAGTGTTTTGGTGATTACACATCTGACCTCTACACCTAATTACCAAATGACAATTCCAATAATATGAATGAATACACTTTTAATTCTAATGATAGATTCCATATAAATACACTATATAATTAATTTCTTAACAAAACATATGTAGTTACATTTCTATCATACCTTTATTACAATGTCTTTGAATTGATTGCTACTAATCTTAACTCTAACACCTATAACAAAGCTAAAAATGAACACCTAAATACTTTGGACTACTAAAAGGCATCGATATCCAACCAAGAATGGAAATCTAGAATATGATTTGTTGAAGGAACCAATTCATCAATTTATACAATAATAGAACATCCCAAATTTGGAAATGGAGGGAAATGCAAAATGTGGAGAACTAAAGAGAGAAGAGGAATAAACATACACAAGTAACTTCAATGGCTCTACCATGGATTAACTAAAAATTGACACCATTAATAAACTCATAAAATATCCAAGGTTCCTAATTACATTTCTTTTCAAGAACACAACACATAATGATAATCCAGAGGTCCCACACATATGCAAGAGCAAATAAACTGGATAAAACAACTCAAAAAATGGAGACAAAGGACTAAAGGCTATCGAAATTTTATCATAAACTACACTACAAATATCTCTTCATTTTTCCTAATTTTTTTCCCAACATGTAGCGATTTTGATAATCTTTCCAATGGTATTGGTTTTGCTTGATTTGGAGCTCTAGATCAAAAGTTATGAGCATTTGAATTTCTCTAAGCTTTTTTCATAGTTTGATGAGGCCATAAATTGACTATAAATTACCATTATTTTGTCCTTCCAAGTTACCTTTGAAAGTGAATTTAAATGTAATCTAGGAACTTATAGTTTGCTTAAGATAGAGTATAGGATATATATCTTGTTCATTCTTTAGAAAACATTTGTTATCTATCTTGTTGACTAATCCTATTGATTATTTGGGAAAAGATGCAAATTCTTGTGTATGCATGCCATAAAGGAAAGATAATGCTAGTATTGGGAAAAGTGGAATTGATCATAAATAGTACATTTAAAATCAAATCAGATTTCATATTTAGATTCTTATCAAAAAATTATGCAAGTTCAAAAAAGAATCATCTCAATCCGAGGTTGCATGCAAAAGTTATAGTTGTTTTAAGTTAGTTGTGGAACTCGTAGAATTAGTTTGAACTCACAGAGTTAGTTCCGAGAACTGCGTGTTTAGTTCCGAACTCACAGTTTAGTTCCGGAACTCACAGATTTAGTTCCAGAACTTGTATCAATTGAATGACAATTAGTTCTGGAACTTTCAATTCGTGGACAAATCAGATTTAGTTCCGGAACTTGTAGATTTAGTTCTGGAACTTGCATAAAAGGAATGACAGCTTTAGTTCGGAACTTGCATCAACAGAATGACAGTTTTTAATGGATTGTGAAAACTCAGAGATTCCAATGGGAATATGAGAGAGGTTTTTGTTCATAGAAATGTGTTTAACAAAACCTCATTCAAATTTGCTACATGTTTTACCAATCAAGAGAGATATAACTTTTAGTGAGTCAGTCTGAGGAAAAGTGTATCAGACGAGCACTAAAAGTTCCATAAACAGAAACAAAAAAGTCAAATGGAAAATCTGAGAGATGTTTTTGTTCATAGCAATATGTTTAACAAAAACCTCATTCATATTTGTTACAGGTTTTACCAATGAAGAGCGATATAATTTTTAGTGAGTTGTAGTCCGAGGAAACGTGTATCAAACGAGCACTAAAAGTTCCATAAATAGAAATAAAAAAATTCAAATGAAAAATCTGAGAGAGGTTTTTGTTCATAGAAATATTTTTAACAAAAACCTCATTCATATTTTCTACATGTTTTACCAATCAAGATAAATCTAACTTTTAGTGAACTGCAGTCTCGAGGAAAAAGCATATCAGATAAGCGTCAAAATTTCCACAATCAAAAATAGCAAAGTCAAATGGAAAATCCGAGAAAGGTATTTGGTCAAAATCATATTTTGAGGAAAATACTCTTTTCAATAATGAAGAGGAATAAAATCATTATGATTCTTGTTACCGAAAGCAAGGAGAAGATTTGGGAGCAAATCTTCCTAAAATAAGTGAGATAAGACTTTGACTCTAATAATATATCTCTCTCCATATTTTGTGGAGATGGAGATCTTAGTTGTTAGGATTGGAATAAATATAAGATCATATTTTATTTCTTAAAATAAGGAGTTGGTTGGATGCATGAATTATAAATGCAACCTTCCACACTTAGATATGTAATGCTTTTCTCCCAAGAAATAAAGATTTGTTCTTTCCTCTCAAATATTTTGTAGTTTTAAGATCTCAGAAGTATGATTTAAATCCTCTTCCAAGGAATGAGCTGGCCACTCATTCCAAGGAAGATGGATCTTTGTATTTATGTTTATGTTTATTCATTTGTCTTTAATTCATTATGTTGTATTGTTTTTATCTTCGTATTGTGAAAATTCAGTATTGTTGTAAACCTGCAGTGTTTCATTTAATTTTGTTTATTTCCCATTCAGAAATTTCAATTTATGCAAGTGTGTTTTATTTCTGCAAGTGTGATTTCCTTTTAAGCAAGTGATTTTACATTTTTGCAAGTGTGCATTTAAATGTCTCGCATGTGTGCTTTTCTTTTATGCAAGTTTGGTTTGTGTTTAAAGGAGTTGTTTTCCAAGATCTTCTTCTCTTAATGCATACAACCTTCGGACACCAACCGAGATTGACATTATTAATGGTGAGGATTGACGACCCTCATCATAGTTGATGGGCACATGACCATCAAATTTTACCCCGCAGTTGATTCTACCACATGTATCATCTGTATTGGTTACCTTGTTGAATGATTTATTCCCGAGTTAAATCTATGTGTCCACATCATATTAGTTCTTAGGGTATCAGGCCATGGGGTCATGGCTCAACCTTTACCCTATTAGGTCTTAACTTTCTAGGAGTCTGAGTGACCCATGATTGGTCCATATGGACCAATCACATTTCATTCAGGATATTGGGTCTCTGTCACTTTCGTGATTGCCTTAGTTTCTTTAGGCACTCTGGGATCACTCAAATTTTCATTTTCACTCAATATTTTGAACCTCGGGACCATAGATTGTTGTCATGATCCACATGGACCAATCACTACATTCGTGATCTCAAGACTCAACCACTACAGGTACCTTCCTAAATCATTCACCTTTGGCCTCTCAAGTTCTTAGAAATCTAATTCATATGTGATTGGTCCACTTAAATCAATCATGTTTCTTTACCATTCTCAAATTCATTCGAGGTCACCAATGGGTTCTTAGGCTTTCCTTATCCTTATTGGGCTCACCATGATTCCTCAAAATCGTAGGACTTCTTAGAGTTTTAGGTTTTCAAGCCTTAGCCATTCCACTTGATCCAAATCCATGAGTCCATGGAGTGGCATTATTAGTCCATAAAAACCAATCATGACATTCTCGATCTCAAACTTCTACATATTCTTTCAAACTCAGCTCACCCAATCCCTGCACAACTCGATCTAAATTGGACTCAGAACTTTAAAATTGAATCAACTTGGTAAACAACTCCTTACTAAGAAATTATCTAGTGACCACCATGTGTCCCTTATGTGACTTGATGAAATTTTATGTTACAATCTCTTAAGAAAATTAAGAATTTTAATGTCACTATCCCATTTAAATCCCAAAACATATTATTTTCACCGATTTCTTCCTAGTTTTACTTGTTTGGACTTAGTGTCACCTTGTGCAAGAACTTTGACAATTTAATCACCATGGGGGCCAAAAACTATGTTAATAACTATGAAAAGGTTTGAAACTATGAAATTTAATCACAAGGCTCCACAATTTATGTGAAACAAATTTTTACATCAATTTTGGAGCCAACAAATGATACTTGTATTTATTTAATATATTATGTTATCCTCCAAAATAGATTGTAAGGAAGATTCCTATTTCTCTCATGGCACATATTATTTCCCCTTTATGTCATTTCCTTATCCCCTTTCCCTTTTAAATGTTGAATTATGTATATCAATGGTAATACTAAGAGTAAGTAGATGAGCATTATCTCTCTCTAGATGCATGCTTCAAATTTCCCACACTTGAGAATTAAATTACATATTGTGTTATTAATGAAACATATTTCACAAACAAGTGTTGTAAACATCTAACAAGTTCTTGATTTTTTTTTCTTGAGATGATTTGAATTGGCTTGGTATACTCTTAACTTAGTTTAAAAGCTTCAAACTTGTACAAAGGCTACTCCTAATGTTTAATATTGATTTAGGGAAGACTGGGGTAAATTTATTTAAGACTTCATAAGTAGTTTTTATAAGAGCTCTTGATATGCTAGGTGAGTAAATGAGCATGTCCAACTCATTTTTATACCTTTCCATAGGATTTGATTTCACACTAAGGTCAACTAGGAAGTGGAAATAAGATAAACATAAAAAAAATAGTCGTTAGGCCACCTTTGTGGATAGAAGTATCAAATAGGGACAAAACCATGTGATGGTTATGTCTAACCTAGATGGTAATATCTAGGGAGGTGGAACATTGTAAGTGGAGATATGGATATGTATAATGAGAGATATAGGATGGATATAATCAATGAGATCAGTACTACATGCATCTTAGTAGTAGATTAAGATACTTGAAGTATTTTTAATCCTTGGGAGAAAGTGGAATGATGCGTTAATTTTTATGTGTCTAGTAAGTCATGATTAAGGGATACAAGTTAAATCAATATTGTCAAGTACATGATTACCAAATTTAGGCATCTACATTTCCCCCCTTTAAGCTAATAAATGAAATTATCTAGCTTTAAATGAAAATGATCAAAAAAATTAAGTACATTTTTTCTTTTCTCAATTGATTTCTTGTTGGATTATTTGAATGTTTGCACGATGCACCCAAGAGTGAAACCTGCTAACACAACAGTGTATTCAATGCCCATATAATGAAAATTGAAACTTTAAAATTGAACATATTTAAATTGAATTTGAAATAAAAAAGAGAATGGAAGGAGTATACCTATATGTGTAGGACCTATGCTAACCTGCAAATGTAGAGTACCACGCCCCCTTGTGAGGGCATGAGGAGATGGAAATTATAACAATAGTTATGAAGAATCGAGGACTATCATATCCCCAATCATAATAAGGTTCAAAGTGCAGAGGTCAAACAAGAAATTATAAGAGAGACAAGGACACATAAACCTCAACACGTACAACTTGAAGATAAATAATAAAATCAAGCCAAGAGTCTATTAGAAATTAGAGGATTCATAGTTACAGTTTAATTAATTTATATGATAAATTAACATGAACATTACATCACATAAACTATATGTAAATAAATAAAATATTACTTACTCTACACAAATAACATGATAACACCGTATGTATAGTGGAAAACCATAACAGGTAAAAACCACTTGAAATAACCTTTTACTATCAGAGAACCAAAGTTACATCTAGTATTTTCCACCTCCTCCTTTAAACCCTAATCACAATAGTAAACTTATTTTACCTTTGATATATTTCACAAACATATCAAATGAGGACCTTAAAGTCCTATTTATACAAGGTGATCAGGTATGTCTCCCGACCCACCTTTTCAACCTAAAAAGGTTGACACATAAACCTAGGTTTATAATATTTAATATTATAAATATAATCATTTCATGATATTAAATATTTAACCTAAAGTATATACCTAGGTTAACATATTTAATAATAGAAATATAAATATTTCATATTATTAAATATTAACCTATATAATAGTGATGGACCCATATTAATTAAGGGGTGGCCAACCCACTTAATCATTATGTTCCAACACTCCCCCTTAATGTTAAGTGGGATAACATATGACAATAGATTACTCACTGTGGTGCACTACAGATTTACAATCGTTAAACCATAATGGTTTTAGTCTAATATATGTGAAGGAATTATAACACATTCATCATACTCACATTACTTTTTGGTACAAAATGATTTGGAATCTCAAAGATCATCCCATGATCAAGTGGTTAATTATGATTTCGAGGTTTACATGTTCTCACAAGTTCTCATAAAATGTTATTGAACCTAAGCATATAGGACACTTTTATAACCAAGGACCTCCTTAATAATATACTTACACTAGATGTTTGGATGTTTACCAAGAAACTCAATAGCACTAAATATTTTATCAAGACTCGTTGTTAAGGTTTTCTACGCTTCTTTCTAAAAAATAAGCCGAGGAGGTATACGTGCCCGAAGGTCTTTTACACTTACCCGAAGGTATTTTACATTTACAAATACCAAGTTCCATTAGGAGGTGACATTGTCATGCACACTCCCCCTTAATGGAAACTTTGAAAATCCAAGTTTTTCACAAAAGTGACAAAACTTTGCATCACTCAGGGGCTTTGTGAAGATGTCAGCAACCTACTCTTCAAATCGTCGACATGAACTTGATATATATGTCACCACTTAGCACCTTCTCACAAATGAAGTGCATATGAATCTCAATGTGCTTTGCCCTCTTATGTTTTACTAGATTATGTGTAAGATATATGGTACTTTAGTTGTCACAAAACAAAGGAACACTACCTGGATCCTCCATCTTTATCTCATCGAACAACCTCTTCACCATAGAGCCTCTTTTGCAACTTCCATTGCACTTCTATACTCAGCTTCAGTTGAAGAGATAGAAATAGTTGGTTACTTTTTGCTACACCAAGTAATGGCACATACACCAAATTTAAACACATAACCGTAAGTATATTTTCTATCCAATACATCACCTACGTGATCGAATCACAAAATTCATACAAGTTAACATTTTCATTTTTAGTATAATGCAACCCATAATTGATTGTTCCTTTAATATATCCAAGAATTCTTTTTGCAAGATTCTAATGATCTCTATAAGGTTCTTGCATAAACCTTGAAGCAATTCCTACTGCATAGGAAATATTTGGTCTAGTTATAGTTAGATATATCAAACTACCAACTAATTGCCTATATAAACTAGGATCGAATTTTTCATATGTAGGCTTAGGATTAAGTTTTATTCCAACTTCCATAGGAGTAGAAATTGTTTTATAATCAATCATGTTAAAAAAAATCATTACATTGGTTGCGTATATTGTGCTTGAGAGACAAAAATAGAATTCTTATCTTGAAATACAACCATGCCGAGAAAATGATGTAAGAGACATAAATCAGTCATTTCAAAGTATTGTTTCAATTTTTCTTTAATTCTACAAATTTAAAGCAGACTATCACCTAGTCATAAACAAATCATCAACATATATACAAACAATGATAATATGTGATCCTTTTTCTTAATGAATAGATCATTATCATAAGAAAAATTAACAAAACCTAAATATTTAAAGAAGGAATTAATTTTTGTATACCAAGCTCTAGGAGCTTGTTTTAAACCATATAAGGATTTTTTCAACTTACAAACATAGTTTTCTTTACCAGTTTCTTCAAATCCTTTAGGTTGAGACATGTAAAGTTATTATTTTAAATCACCATTCAAAAATCATTTTTACATCCATTTGGTGGATTTCCCACCCAAACTAAGCAGAAATAGAAAACAAGGCCCTAACAGTACTCATCTTAGCTACATGAGCAAAGGTCTCAACATAATCAATACTAGGTTTCTAAGTGAAACCTCTAGCAACAATTATAGCTTTATGTTTTTCAATACTACCATCAACATTATATTTTACTTTGTATAACCATCTAGACCCTATAATACTTATTTTTTCAAGAGGAGGAACCAACTCCCAAGTTTGATTTTGAATTAAGGCATTATATTCAGCCTGCATTGCATTGATCCAATTCTCATCTCAAGAAGCTTCTTCAAAATTTTGTGGCTCAAGTTCATACAAGGTCATTAATGCAAGGTAAGTATGATGGCTTCTGGTCATTTTCCTAAGGTCAATAGGATTAGAAATTTCTAACATAGATTGATCCCATTTTGGTTTCTTAGTTAGGGAGATAGGGGATTTAGAAACATCCATATCATTAACACAAGAAACATCATCATGACCATCTATTATATTTTCATTATCAGAATCACAACCATCATTAGAAATATTGACAGAGTTAGGAACATCATTACCATTATTATATGAACAAAAATATTTTTCCAACACAACCACATTGTATTTTTCAGTAACTTCCATTTTTACAGGGTTGTAAATCCTTAGACCTGCAATGCTAAAACCATATCTAATGAAAACACAAGAAAAACAAGTCATATCAAGTTTGTTTCTTTTCTTTTTAGGAATGTATAATGAAGCAAGACTACCAAAATACTTTTAAATGAGAGATATTAGGTTTTGATTTGACCATTTTTCTAAGGGAGTTGAAAGGTGAATAGCTTTGGTAGGAACCCTATTTAGAATGTAGACTGTTGTGTTCATTACTTCTACCCATAGAAATTTGGGAAGACCAACAAAATGAAGCATAATGTGAGCCATATCTAAAATAGTCCTATTTTTTTGTTCTGCAACACCATTAGATTGGGGAGAATGGGGAGAAGTTAATTCCCTTTTAATACCACAATCAATACAAATAATTTCAAATGCCTTGCTAACATATTCACCCCCATTATCTATTCTAAGTCTCTTAATTTTATAATTTGATGAGTTTTCAACAGATGCTTTAAATTCCTTAAATTTTCCCAATACATCATATTTATTTTAAAGAAAATATGACCAAATCATTCTAGTGAAATCATCAATAAAAGTCACATCATATAAATAACCATTTAATGAAGCTACTTCAAGAGGTCCTCTAACATCACTATGAATAAGTTCTAGTGTGGAAGAGGTACTCTCCTCAAGATGTGAGTGAAAGGGTTTAACACTTTGTTTCAAGCGTAAACACCCTTCACACTCATCATGAGAAGAAGACAACACATGCAAACCTTTCACAAGATTAAATCTACCCATTTCATATAAGCTTCGATAATTAACATGTCCTAATCTTTCATGTCATAGTTTTAAATTATTCAAACTTTGAGATACAAAAAAGATACATAAGAGAAATTGTCAAAAATATACAGACCATTTCTTTGAATTCCTTCAGCTATTATACTATCATTACTATCCTTAATATACCAAGTATCCTTCAAAATTTGAATAGAAAAACTTCATGAATTAATTGATAACATGACAAAATATTCTTTTTGAGCTTAGGAACAAATAGCATGTTATTCAAAATACTATTAACAAATTTTACTTTTCATGTCTCTATTGCTTCTAAATATGATTTATCACTAAGATACACACATTCATTGATTTTCACATTATTAAACAAATAATTTGAAACACCATTCATATGCTTTGAAGAAACGAATGTAGAATCCATTCAGAATTAGAGGAAGAGTATAATGCAACATATAAAGCAATAGTTTTAGGAATATCATTAGAACTATCTTTTTCCTTAAATTATATTTAGAAGAAACAAAATGTTTCTGATTTTTATGGATAGGTTTCTTAGATTTGTAATTTTTCTTTTTATGCCCAAATTTACCACATTTGTGACATTTACCACTAAATCTTACATGTAATTGTTTAGAAGAAAAAAATTTCTTATCAACAAAAGAATATTTAGATCTAAACTTCTGATCTGAGAAGGGCTTGCAAGGCTTGAACTTTGAATTTTGAGCAAGAATTTCCTGAGAGGCATTCTCCTTAGAGTCAAATTTCATCATCAATTGCACTTCCTGTATTAAAAGTGAACTCAAGGTATTAAAATCAGGTAGATCATTTTCATTTTGATATTTAGAGTTCAAGATAGAAATAAAATTCCTAAATATTTCATGTATATTTAATCGAACAATAAAGTAGATTAATTTTTCACCAATTAAATCACAATTGCATCCATCTAATTTTTCTTTGATATTTTTAATTTTGGCTAAGAAATTAACTACTTTTTCATCTCCTTTCATAGGAGTTGTAAGAAATTCTAAAACTAATTTAATAATCTTAGACAACCGCATACCTTCATGCATGGATTCTAATTGTGTCCATACCTCTTTCAGATGTTTGATATTACTAATGTGTAGAAGATATTCATTGTTCACATTGCATAGAATCATGGAAAGAGCCTCCTGCATTCGTTGTGAGAATACATTCATGTTATCTGTGGTTGTTTGACAACCGGTGGGAGAAACCTCAAATCTAGAAACAATCATCCAGAGTTTCCTTGCCATAAGTTCATATTTGACCCTGATCTTCCAAATGTTGTAGTTGGTTCCATTCAAGATCTGGGATTTGTCAAGGCAGAAATAACTGGATGCCATTGTTTTCTTGAACCTGTAAAACACACCTCAGTATATAATGTACCACAGAGTTAGATATATATTTATCAAAATTTGTTACTTGTACTTTTTCATCAAATATATTTAAAGACAGATCATAACAGATTCAGATCTACAAAAGCAAATAATATCAAATGCCAAATTTAAACAATCTAAAGAAATCACCCACGATTCTAGAGGGAATCGCCAACGATTGGGACAATCACTCATGATTAGGTCTTAGAAAAACTGACCAAATCAATAAATAGTTACAATTTTAAATTTAAGTTTTTGGTCGGGTAAATTGGCTTATGTGATGAAAATCACCTAGGTGATTTATGAAATCACCTACGATCCCTGTGATAAAATACAATTTTTATATTTGAACCCAGATTTCTAATTTTCTACTATTTTGACAAAAAATGGCTTCTGAACAGATCCTGAAAACCTTTGTTCATAAATTCTAATAAACTATAGCCAGACATATAATTTTTAGACTAGGTTAAATATATATATATATATATATATATATTTGAAAATACCTAAAGACAAGCAAATTCACCCAGCCAATAAAATAAATTGGAAAATCCTAATATATATTTTTTAGAGATGCCAATAGATTTACAGAGGGGACAAGTGATTTCACCCGCCAATGAAAAAAATTAAAAAACCTATTTTCATGATCCTTTTCTCCTTCATTTTAACCTATTATTAATTCTTGGATTTACCCCAAAATAATTCAACCTGCACACACATGAAACTATAGAAACATAATGAAATATTTCATATAAATATTTAACCCTTACCTGGTCCTGGTAAATGGTTTTCACACACAGGTAAGAATCAGGAATCTTTTTCACATGTGCACACATATAAATCTTTTCAAAAAAATTAAGTTACAAAAGAAAAGAAAGAAGGGGGCCCCTTAATTTATATACCCTTTCGGGTTGGTTGGAAAAACCCGTAAAAATATTAAATAGATTAAATACCTTAACTTTAGATCTAACCTATTTAATTTAGTCGCTCTGATACCATGTTAGAAATTAGAGGATTCATAGTTACGGGTTTAATTAATTTATATGATAAATTAACATGAACATTACATCACATAAACTATATGTAAATAAATAAAATATTACTTACTCAACACAAATAACACAGATAACACCATATGTATAGTGGAAAACCCCAATAGGGTAAAAACCACTTGAAATAACCTTTTACTATCAGAGAACCAAAGTTACATCTAGTATTTTCCACCTCCTCCTTTAAACCCTAATCACAAGGGTAAACTTATTTTACCTTTGATATATTTCACGAACATATCAAATGAGGACCTTAAAGTCCTATTTATACAAGGTGATCGGGTATGTCTCCCGACCCACCTTTTCAACCTAAAAAGGTTGACACATACACCTAGGTTTATAATATTTAATATTAGAAATATAATCATTTCATGATATTAAATATTTAACCTAAATTATATACCTAGGTTAGCATATTTAATAATAGAAATATAAATATAAATATAAATATTATTAAATATTAATCTATATAATGGTGATGGACCCATATTAATTAAGGGGTAGCCAACTCACTTAATCATTATGTTCCAATGATTCTTGGGGTGTAATGAGTCTAAGAATCGAAGAAATGTGGAACCACATGGGCTAAAAATTGTAATTCCATAGGACATTAGGAATCTATAGACACATTATCTATGCACTTGGGTAAATTTCTAGGTCTTAGAGCATACTATTATATGTATGATTCCTAAGAAATAAAATAGTAATTGACGATGTCTTTTGGGAATTTTGTTTTCTCTTACACACTTTCTCGGTCTTACACACACTACATCCATGTTGGTATTTTACTTATTTATATTTTTGGCCTCATACACTAATGCCTAGTTAGAACAAAGAAGACCTGTGCACTCTTGTCCCTCCAGTCGCTCTTGACCCTTCTCCCCTTTTCTTACTCTTTTGGGTATCTTTTACTTCTTGGGAATATTTTATAATTTTGGACCAAGCCTTTCATTGTTAATTACAAAATTCAAACAAGGGAATCATATATATGTGTGTGTGTGTGTGTGTAGTCATAATCACAAATAAATGACCAAACACTAAACATTACATATTATCACCTAAGTTTGCATCCAAAGGCACAAAATTACTTTAAAGCATCCATCTAACACACTCACTCAAGGGACAAGGGTTGCATCACTTATGCATACACAACATAAGAGGGGAAGTTTATTCTATTCCATGACACATGCTTACATCCGGAGAATTATAGATCTAGCCGCTTATCTTAGTGTAATTTTCACAAGGGCATCCTAGGGCATCATTACACATACTCTCACATAGAACTACATGGAGTCTGAAATGTAGTGCAATGCTCGGTACTAAGTTCACTCTTTGAGTGACCATCGGGGTCAGTTTGAATCCACATTCTACATATTTTTATTAGATTTTATGTGGTTTGTGGACATGTGTAGGTAGACAAAAATTTATACAAGTTACGGGTATATTTAGTGATCTAGAGCCAATCCAAAGCAACAAACAAAGAATAACGGTGAAGCTCCCCATGCACAAAAGTGATCAAATCTTGATTATTCACACAAACACTAGCACCCAAAATAGACACTAGCACCTAGGTGTTCCTGTCCTCCCATGGGTGCTCCTGCCCCGCACATCCTTGAGCTCTAGAACCTCTAACGAGCTTTGACAAAATTTCCTACATTTTGTTCCAAAGCTTCTTCTACCCGGATCACTTCCAAGTTTCTCAAAATCAGCTAAATCTCTATATCTCCCCTCTTTCTTAGGGTTTCATATTTGTATATGCTTTTTTACTTATGTATTTACCGTACATTAGCATTTGTATATTATACAAGATGAAAGTTAGTTACTCTAAAATATAGATTTAATTCCATTTATATTAAATTATTTGGTGAACCCCACTCATGATCAAACACTTGGATCCTTATTTTTCCTATTCTATCAGATCTTCTTTCATGACTCCTAAAAACCTCAAGTATCCTTACGTCAATTACTTCAAATTCACCCACCTTGTAAAGATGTTCTCCAAAAATCCCTAGACACTATGTATCTCCCTCGTAATACACCACTTGCACAAGTAAGTGCCATCTTCAATCATCTCTTTGATGACCCTATTGGTCCTAATACCACAACCAATCAATCCATTTGCAATTTAATTCAAGATTTACATTATTTATTTCAATATAAAATTCAATCTATGGAAACCATGATTACATCTCTCACCGTTGAAATCCAACATCTCAAGGTTGTCTCTAAATCCCATGCTAGTTCTTCTACACCTCATCCTAATCTTATGTCTTCTACATGTTCTCATATAAATGAACCTCAAGTCTTACCGCTACCAATACCTCTCAAGTTTGATCTAAATGTTAAGCAACATGATATTCTTCCTAATCTCCTCAATCACCAATTGATCAACTTTCCAACTACTCATTACTACCCTCCTTATCATCTTTCCAAATACATAGGTCTCCCATTTTTAATCTTCACATACTTAATGGACATCATCACAATAATCTATATGCTTTAAATGAATAATTAAGCACCTTGAGAATCAGGGTTTTATTTCATTTTCTACACAACATTATACTACATGTTCATCTCCAATTGTTAAATCCCAATGGGCTCCCAAATACGATCCTTCCATGTCTAATGAGCATCATGTCATAATTACTAATGTTCTTTCTCCGATCAGTCAAGACGCGCCTATCCAACCCAATATCATATCATCTCTCAAGATTCGTACCCCATCACCTCCTCATATCAAGTCTTCTACAATGTTACCAATTCCAACTAAGCAACCACCTCTCAAAATATGCACCCCATCATCTCCACCTATCAATTCTTCTACAACGCGTTACCAATTCCCTATAAGAAACCACCTCACAAAATGCATACCACATCACCTCCTCCTATCAAGTCTTCTACAATGTTCTCAATTCCAACTAAGCAACCACATCTCAAAATACATACCCCATCACCTCCTCTTATCAATTCTTCTACAATGTTACCAATTCCAAATCAGCAACCACCAACCAAACAAGACCAACCAATTCACCTTGTGATAGCTAACCTCTTTAAAATTCCTCCTGTCAACCCAAAATCCAACCCTGGTCCTACTCTTGCTTCTACCTCTCATCGTGACAACAATATACTTTCTTATGATACATTTCAAACTCTATCACCATCACAATCTCTCTCTTACATCATCACATAGATCTCCATCACTTTGGCACACTTGGGGGGAATTGCACTTTCTCCCCCTCTTCCATCACTATCAGTTTTTGCTAGTGTCCACTACTACTCTTCACACTTTGTGCTTCACGTTTCATCTTCCTCATCACTCCTACACCTTTGGTACACACATTTTACCTTCATTACCTGATGACGCACTCTAGTGATATGGTTAAAACTTGAATGTTGAGGGCTTACTTCATAAATGAACCTCATGTTATCTACACACTTCACACTCTATGCTTCATGATATATCTTTCAAGCATTTACTCTCATGTAATACACTCATTTCTCGATGACAAACTCTTGTTCTATGGTTCATTCTTGACTATTGAGGGAGCGTTTATAAATGGACTTCATCTTATCCACATATGCTAGGGGAAATGTTGCTCTATCATCGCACACCTTGCATATCACACCATCACACATGCATATAATTTTCATATCTTGGTTGTATTTACTCTTGTTATCTTATTCTACTCACATGTAGCACTTTTCTCACTATGTTATATAGATACTCGCAAGTCTTTTATCTTTATCATATACACATGCACATTCGGTTGGTATCGGAACTAAATTCAGATCTCTTCTGCTCCTTACACAATGTATGATGCTCGACACTAAATCTCTTACAAGTCCCACCAAGGTTCTTATGGACATCTACCTTTACTACTCTCACAATCCACATATCATAGGTTCTATTATCACGTTATTTACTACTTCTCATTATTTGTCACTTTAATTTTCATTGTTATATGCACACTTTGATATACTCTTTATCTTTCTAACATGTTAATGAGTGCTTCATGAGTAGCATTTTCAGCAAGATCAATACAACCATGGTTGTTTGTAACTCTATGCGTGTTCTTGTTTTTTATTATTTCTAGGCTATTCCCTATGTCTTGTTTGATCATTATATGCCTTTAGCTAGTCGGTTCTAATTGTCTTATGATATTGTGAGTGATGCCCCATCTATGAAACCTATTTTTCATGGTCCTGTCTTGTTTTCCTAGTTTTTTATTATATTGTCTTCCATTACATGCTATTTTTTATACTAACACTTATTACTAGTCCATCTTGTTTGCATATGCCTTGGTTTCTACCATGCACATCCCCTACCCCTTGAAAGTATCCACTTCAAATATGCATATCAAATCAGGGTCCTCTCCTTTGGACCACATTCTCCTCGAATCGTCACATGCACCCCACACGAGGAGAGTTTATTAGGTGAACAAATCACCCTACAATATCTCAGATCCATAATACATAACAACACAATACAAGAACAACATAGGAACACACCCACATATTAGGCCAAAAAAAAAAAATTGGGTCAAAAACACATAGAACACAAGCACCTGAGACTGGACAGAGTGATAGCGGTTAGAACTTGTGTACCCCTAGGTGTTTATGTCATGGGGAAAATGAAATCATTTTCTCGATTCATTACAATCTCCAACACTTGCCTCCAATTACAAAATTCATTTTATCAATAGATTTTGGTTACAATTTGAACAATCAACACTAATCGGGACTAATCAAAACAAATCAAGGCATACCATTTGTAGTGGTGCTTATTCGGGAAGCATCATGAAAGGAGATAAAAACTAGACCTCTCTCCCCAACACTCTTCTCTTGGTGTGAGATCGCCCAAAGAACTTGCTCTTTATGTGAGATCACCCAAAAACCTCACCATCCACATTCAAATCAAGCATCTCCAAAGTAAATTAGGATAATTCTCTATCTATTACACTCTTATACATCAGGTGCACACTTTCTTTTACACACTTTTACACTCTTTTACTTACTTATACATGCATTACTTTTATTTCTCATATATGGAACTTTGACTACTCTTTCACTCTTCTTTTGCAAGTCTATACTTAATATGGAATGAGGAGCAGATCAAAAGAGAAAACAAAACATGCTACTACATATACGCTTCACCTTTAGGGTCCACTTCCCTTTCATAGTTTCCACTTTGTAGACACCAAATTCGTGTCTTACGACCCCTTGTGACCCGCATCCCATTTCACAACCTAACCTCATTACCTAAACCTTACACAATTATTTATTAATTACCTCATAATTGATAAATCCACATCGCCTTACCCGCCACCTCACTTGGCCACCTCACCATGACCTAGCCCTAACCCTAAACTAACCTAATTAGGACCCATGACTTGGTCTAGACTCACATCCATAACTAATGCCTCCTTACTCGCACCCAAAGCCGACCTTCTAGCCACTTGACCAAGCCCACAACCGATCCCTGGGAAAAACAGGAAGGTGGGCTATTTTACTAAAAATAACCTACTTTTTCCTAACCGATGCGGTTTCTACTCGACCACCGTCGGTTACGTAACCGCCATCGGTTCCCTGTAAATGGGCTCCCCAAACCAAAACAACGGATCGGAATTTCATTTTTGGAGATCAGTCGAAGGATTTCTGGATCAACAGAGAGCATTGCGAGCGAGGAACAGAGTCCAGATCTTCACTTGACCAAGCAGAGACGAGTGAAAATACTAGACGTGTTTACAGCAAAGGAGATCAACTTGCACCTTCGTAAAAACCAGTAAGTTACATCTTGCATGTCCTCCATTATAACATTTCTTATGCTTTTGGAATTACAGTCCTCCCAAATCCGTTTCTAAATCCATTATCCAACGTACCATTGCCTCTAACTGTCATTCTTTTGCTTCTAACCATCCCATTTCCTAATACTATCCAAAAACCAGTCATTACAAACACCACAACCAGCCCAGAAGATCCTAAAACCCACCGGTATCGGTTATCAGTAACCGGCATCGGTTATAGGTAACCGGCATCGGTTCCTTTGATCAAAAACCAGGAAAAACAGCCTTTCCCCTACCCAGTTCAGCCAAGCAATTCAATTGATATTTTACAGTCTTTTGTGTTAATTCACGTTAGCAGGGAAACTGACCACCTTCGAAAGGAAGTCTTACATTTCCTGGGCCCAAGGCAGTTTCCTCATTTATTGTTTAATCAAATCTTGTGGTCTTGTGTTCTTATTTGCAGGTAGTCCTTCCTAGACAAAAAGGAGTTCTCCATGATAACCCGATCTTTCTCTACGGTACGCGCACATCATCTCGACATTCTACAGGTATTCCTCCTAACCCTAACCTTATCTGTTTCTAAAAGGAACGAAGCATTTCCGAGTGAAACATCCACGCTTCACATTGTGATCACTTCATACTTCACTTGTCCACTTGGCATGCCATCGGATACACTATTCTCCATAGGATCATAAGGTATGCATATTTTATCTAATTTATACTCTATTTAGTATTCACTCAATAAAGATAATGTGGGGAAAATTTAGACACAAAATCTATGCATTTAGGTACATTTCTAAGCCTTAGAGCATATTATCATATACATGATTCCTAAGTAATCAAACTAGTAATTGGTGATGTATTTTGGGCATTTTATTTTATCTTTTGCACTCTTTCTAGTCTTACACACCCTACAACCTTGTCGGTATTTGACTTATTTATCTTTTATGGCCTCAGACACTAGCACCGAGTTAGGACATTGGCACCCCGATGCTCCTATCCCTCCTGGGCACTCCTGACCCTTTCTCCCCTTTTCTTATTCTTTTGGGTCTCTTTTACTTCTTGGGCATCTTTTATACTTTTGGGTTGGCCTTTGAGTTTTCAATTACGAAATTCAAACAAGGGAATCATATATATACATAGTCATAACTCTCAAATAAAGGACCAAGAAGTAATCATTACATACTATCACCTAAGCATTGCATTAATTGTACAACACAATAATAACATATTGGTTATAACAAGAAATGATTGTAATATAATACAAGATAGAAAAACACAAAGGGAAGATAAACTTAGCTACGCAAGACCTGCATAAAAGATATTTGGGTTCACATACTAGACATGCTTTGTTTTGATACTATTATCTATCAATGCCCTAGAGTAGGACTATAAAAATTGGTTTATATGTATAATCTGGTCTTGCCCTATGGTACAATCTTAACTTCCTTTGGAATGGAGTTACGTAACTCTCGGATCCTTTCATGGTATTCTCTTTCAAAAGGGATTTCATCTTATGGATGGTTTTTCTTGTTTAAGCTCATTTTGAATTATGATGTTTATAAGATTCTCAAGTTCATAGTTAGGTGGTATTTTAGATCTAACATTGATGATTGTTGAAGAAGGTGATCTTTATTATCATATAATTATTGGTAAAGTTAGTCCCTTCCTTTTTCGGTTGAGAGAAATTCATTGAAAATTCATTGATTATATGTTTCATAGTTCAAAAGTATTTCTTCGTCATCATCGTGATCCTACTCATTGTTCCAAGGATTCACAAGGGGATCTTCATTGTTTGCATTTAGTCCAAGTTGAATCCTATAACTAGTTTCAAGCATCATTGGATCTTTTTTTGGATTTTAGATTAATATTTCGTAGGATTTGATTGGAAGTTAGATATGTATGGATTTTGGATGGTGGGATGATTTGATTAGAAGTAGATTTTGTGATTGGAGATAAAAACTTGATCATATTTATATTTGAAATGAGCTAGTCAAATGATAACCCATGATATTGGTTTGATTTAGGTTGGTACAATGTTTGGGTTATATATGACCAAAGCTGAAAAGAATGATTGGTTTATAGTTGGATGGTTAATAGGTTGTTGATTGTGTGTTATACACTAGATTTTAGATTTAGAGTTTTTAATCAAGCTAAAAGGAATGTTATAGATAATTGGATGCATATTATAATACATAGGATGGAATATTGAGTGTAGATTATGTTGATTAGGATTTGGAATGGTTTTTCAAACTTAGGTTAATGTGTTTAAATAATAAAATTTGGTAAATGGATGTTTGGTTGTGTTTATGGTAAGTGGGTATTTAGTAGGGTGGATGTTTGATGAGTAAGTAATGGAAGTTTGAGATATGTGTGATTGGTTTGATTAATGTGATTGTATGATAGATGGAGAATGATTAGGTTTGATTCAATTAATGTGTTTTGTTAGGATTTTGGTGTGAAGTTTTCAAACACATGGATCTTGACAACACACAACTAGTAAACCACAAACCCTATGCTAGTAAAAACGGGTGTACAATGTGACTAGTATCCCACCAATATACCTCACGTAGAGTGGTGTTATATTGGTCTCCAAAACATCACTTTACTAAGTAAAAGTGGGTATATTTGGGGGCACTTGTACTCCCTACGCTACTACTTGTTTTTAGCCGATAGGTCTTAATGCTAGGCTATATGAGGCTCACTAGTGTGTCTCCTATATACCTTTTGATAAAAGGGGGAAATTCTATGTTGTAAGGATGTTATCTCAAACATGGGTATTAAGACATGAATCCATTCACTTCAATTCACCCTTAAATTAGGTCAATACTTAGCCAATAATGGATGTTTTCCTTGAATTTTATATACCCTACCGAAATACGGGGTGTGCCTTAGTGCGTGGTGATAAAATCCATGTCTCAAGATGCCTAGAGAATATGAAAATTATATGGGGATGAAATCAACATCACACTTCCACTAGAAATCAAAATAAAAGGGAGAAATGTAAGTTATTTTTATCCCCAAGATCACCAAGTGAAGCGAGGAGAGTATACACAAGCTAACTTTGGGTAAGCACACACACAAAGATCTATACAAAGATTATGCAAGAAAAATCAATGCAATAGATAATAGAAATTATGTTTGATCTTTAAAATTGGAACAATCAAAGTTGTAACACATATGATTAGTAATTTAGAGTTGATATAGGTCTTTGAAAAGTTTAGGAACTTATAAAACCACAAAAAATGACATCATAAAGAGTAAAAAATGGCGTTGATAGTCACAAAAATGCCGTGGTTATGTGATAACGGCATGGTCGAAGGAAATAATGACATGGTCTACAGTAAAAATGATGTTGGAAAAAATGTAATTATTATCTATAAAAATGGTGCGATTAAGCGTGATAATGACGTCGTTAGCACTAATAATAACGTTATTAGTTTAGGATCGAAACTTATAAAAATAGAATGCGTAAGGAATCTAAGATGATATAAGACAATTACAAGGTGTTTAGAGACAAAAATGATAAAAATATGATAAAACCAAAAAGTATACCTCCTATCATGAGAAATATGTGGTTACCTGCAAAAATAATGTGGTTATAAGTGATAACGGTGTGGTCAATGAAAAGCGAAGAGGTTAGATGTGATAACGACACCGTCACTTGTAAAATTGATGTCCACCTTTCACCTATGAACAAAACACAAAAATGAATGCCTATATGTGAAATTAACGTTATCAAAATTGAAAATGATGTTACAAGTTATAAAAAAAGACGTTAGCGAGACAACACAAAAAAATGTTAAGAAAAACTGATTTCTTCAATTTTTGGGCCTGTTTGTTATGATTTCTTTATAGATATCCAATGAATTCATTAGAATTAGGAAGGGATGATAAAGACCATGTGGGAGTCCCATTTGGGGTGCCAAAAATTTGTTAAGTTTAGTTCCAAGAATACATAATGAAATCCGTGAAAACTAATCAAGACTCTCCACCTAAAACTAATCCTCACACCTTTGATTGGGAAAATGGAAATTGATCTCAAGATAGAAGATTTGGATGAGATTTTACCTCACTTTACCTTGAATTTAAATTTATCCTTGATGGAATGGATTTTAGACAAGTTTACTTGTTAGATAACTTGTTTTATAGCTTTTAGATTGGCTCCAAATTTTAGCCGCACTTCATTAGAATGGGCTTGATTCATCTCTAAGATGACAAGGTTTGCTTATTTTGCTTCTAGTTAGCTTACATAAAGGGTAATGGATGAGTTTATAGGAAAATAGATGTTCAAGATTAATCCATGTTGGATTAGATCAATGGTGGAGGATGAGTGTGAGGGTAGAAGATTCTAGAGGGAGAGGAATTTAATTCATGGATAGAATTAGAAAGATCTAGAATTATAGAAATATATAAAGGTGGTAGAGAGTTCTTATATTAGCTTAGAATTTTCTATATGTGATTAGTGTGTTAATGAGGGATTAGTAGGGTAGTTAGTATGAGAGGCTAGGTTAATAGGTAGGGGTAGGTGGCTAAGGAATATTAAATTCCTAAAATATGTGAGAGGATTTGATTATTCTTAAGTGGGTGATTAATGGGATGTCGAAAGAGGGGATAAAGGGAAATGTTAGTGTGTAGGATGAATATTAATAATATTAGAAGGGGATAATTAGTAATATTAGTAGTGACTAATTTTAGGTGTATACATTTGGATCTTGTTGGAGGTTTTAAATGAGATTGTATGTCTCTATTTCATTATACCCCTCGACATATCTTGATCTACCCAATTTGCTCCTGCAATATGGACATGACATATAAGAATGATTCTATGGACTCATCCTTCATGTAGAGTGCATCAACCACCACATTTTCATTTCTTTTCTTGTAAAGATCTGAAGTTCAAAATCTGACATTCTTGTGATTCATTTATAGTTTTCTTTAGATGATAGTCATTTCTCCAAGAAGTATTTGATACTATCACGATTTGTCTTCACCTTGAAGTGATGAACCATGGGATATGGTCACCATTGTTTGACAACATGAATAATAGCCATCATTTCTTTCTCATAACATGGTTTTGATAGATTCTTACCTTTATTTGATGACTCAAATATGTAATAGGTTGGCCCTTTTATATGAGTATTGCATGTATACCACATCATAAGTCATCACATTTGAAAATTAAGGTTTTGGAGAAATATATGGTATGAGGTAAGAATCGAGTGGTACATATGTTAGGTAAAACATTTTACTTAGGTAATTTTACATTGTACTTAGTATATTTACCATTGTTACTTTTTACCATAGGTAACTTGTGTTTATTGTGGTGATTAGTTAGTTTACCATGGTTAGTTGGGTGAATATGGTTATATGGTTATAACCATTTATATTGTTTTATTTGTATTGGGAATAGTATTCCCATATGGTTGCTTTAACAACATGTAGGAGGATTATTGTTTCACCTATGCAACCATATATTTGTTTGTATTCAAGTTGTGCAATATCTATAAGTATTGCAGCCTCCATTTACCTTGTAACTTCATTGATTCCGATCAATAATATTATCGATGAGGCTACCTCCATGTTTCTCTCATAAAATTTAGTATCGGAGCGGGTTAGGATCCTATACATTCAAGAAGAAGGTGTGAAGGAGATCAAAAGAGAGTGAGAATTATTGGAGAATAAAACTACACATTTGGAGATCATGTGTAACCTCTTGTAGCTTCCCATCCCCACCACTACATCCCCACACTCTGCAATAAATTTCCAATAAAAGTTTTACAAAAAAATTACACTAGGAAAGAATGAGTTACCCAAGAAATTCCTCCTGCACCTGGGAAAATACTTTACATTCTAGAAAAAAATATAAAATACAGGGGTTTATTACCTCCTGCATCCCCATTGATCCCCATAGAGCTAGTTACAAGTTTTGAAGAAATAAAAGTTATTAAAAATTCAGTCCAAAGTAGATTGAGTGGGAGACCTCTGCAGCAAGCTAGGACCAAGCCATAGAGCTATATGCTTTGAGCTAGTTGTGCATCAATCTCTCGCATAGTTATTGAATTACTCATGGTGTGGGTGAGCTCATGCATGTAGTGTATGCTAGCTGATCTAGATCAAATCTCAAGTGAGATATGTTTTGACCAACCCCTACAACCTGTTTACTTGGAGCAGCTAGATCATCCCTATTGAGCCACATTCACCTAGTCATTCAACGTGAGCAAGCTTAGACATACTCCCCACGTGAGCCTTGTCTAATATAACATGTGATTGAGTGTATATGGAGTTAGGGGGAGATCCACCAGAGGGCTGATTTGGTTTGTTTTTGCTAAGAGGAAACTTATGTGGCAAGATAAAAAATCAAAGATGTATTGAGAACTTAAACCCCGTAGACTCTACCAAGTTACATTGTGGATGTGTTGTGTGGCCATTTGCATTGATCCAATATGGGCTCAAACCTTGATGATTTATCAACAAGCCAAGCTCAATGTGACTTGTGTGGCTACCCTATGGCCAAAACAATAAACAAAACAGTGAAAAATAATGCATCGATGGAGATAAAATTAACAAAAACCTTGATTCAACCAACTCACCCACCACATCAATCAACTCGCCGAGTTGGCTAAGCCAACTAGAAAGAGGAAAGAGGGTTTGTTAATTTGGTGAAACAATTAGCAAAGCCCGACATCTCTAGCAGGATAAACAATCACTACCCTCCCTAAAATAAAAGCGGGGAAAACATGCTAAACTACTCCTAGGAATCAGGTGAGAAGGAGATGCATAAAACATAAACCTAAACTAGAGAAGGTGATAACACCAAAAATAAGGGGATGAATACTTAAACAAGAGAGAAAATGGGAAAAATGATGATGAAGAGGGCCAAAATGAAAGCCATAGATCAAAATTCATGTCCAAGGTTCCACTTTCATGATGCACAATAGAACATAAAACCTCTAAAACAACACATACAACACACTGCGAATGAATGAGAGGAAAGAGAATGCAATAAAACAATAGCTAAGGCAAAAATGAGCCACAAAACCAAAGATTTTATTGCTTAAAGATCATGCAGATCATCACGATATATGAGGAAGATGCAAAACATTTATAAAAACATAGCCCAAGGCATGCGACCTCTTAGAACACTTATGCAACATAAAATGATGCCCTCACATTCCCAAAGTATCCAACATTAAAACAAGGCATCACTTTACAATATATAGAAAATTAAGAAGAGAGAGAAAGAAGAAGAAAAGAGAGGGAAATTTGAATTTCCTTTTTCCACCAACCAACCACCTTCATTTAATTTTTCTCAAAAGATCTGATTATCTCTACAAATTTCACTTCCCCATGCCATTTTCCTTGTTGAAGAAGGAACGATGCCCATACTACATTTAATTCTGGTGGTTGAGCCATCTAGAATAGACCTTTTTTGTGTTTGGAGATGTCTTTTCCTTTACTTCACCCACCTACCACCATTTAATTCATGAAATCTGATTTTTTGCATGGAGAAGGTTAAGATTTCTTCAAATAATATCATATTTGCAAAGATCAAATCATCAGATTGAAATTCATGTTCATTTTAGTAATCCATGGAAAAATTGTTTTTTTTTTATACATGGCTTTTTTTTTTTTTTTACATGGTTTTTTTGACCTCACTTTTTTTCTCATTCTTCATTTAATTCATCTAATTTCTCCACTTTCTTTTACTCATGATCATCAATTGGGTGGCTTCATTTTTTTCATCATCGTGGACTTCTTTTTCTTTATCCCCAAATTTTTTTATTTTTTTTTTCTTTTGATTTGGTTCATGACTCTTTTCCAAACTTTTCCTTTCTCTTCACTTTCACATCTAAACTTTTTTACTTCACTTTTCATCCTTAGCCGCATCTCTTGATCTCAATCCATGACATGCTTAAAACTTTTCATTCTTCATTCTTCTCAAGTCTCTAAATCTTAAACCAAGTTGTTCAATTTTTTGCAAGGGTAAAAATAGACAACATTTTTGGTGACTCATAGGGTCATCATCTTCCTGCTAGATGAGATGATCAAGTAGCCTTGGCATCCATTGGGCATGGAGTCAACTTGAAATTTTGAGTCTGATTTAGTTTCTCTACATTTTTTTTTCAAGTGATTGCAACTAATCCTTGATATTTTGAACCTCCTTCAAAAATCTTGAGAACATGATGAAATTGTGCACAAGAACATCTCCAAGAAACAAACTATGCAAAGCACTTAGGGAAAGAAACCTACACTACCAACAATGCAATGTGTTAAAAGCACTTGGAGGAATTGAAATTCTAATCTACTATATACAAGATGCATGAAATATCTTAATGAGAAGGTTTGAGATGAATCCCATTGATTGGGATGGGATTTGAAAACACATTCCCATCAAGATCAGATAACTCAAATGAGTTAGCCACCTTGCAAGTGTGATGATGATATATGGTCCACTCCAAATAACATCAAATTTGGAGTGTCTCCCTAGGTTTAGCTCGATCCATGTCCCATTTCAAAACTAGATCTCCAACCTTGAATGTTTGATTTCTAGATTTTTTATCAAACCATTGTTTGGTTGATTTTGATGTTGTTCCATCTTGACCATGGTGGCATTTCTATTTTCTCTCAAGTTCCACTAATTCCACCATTTTGATTTCCCTTTGATCCGTGCCTTCAAATTCTAGCTTGTTGAGCTAACTCAAATGAAGGAAAACTCAAGTGATAATGGAAATCTTTGCTTCTTTACCATATACCAGTTTGTAGGGAGAAGTGCCAATAGCTTGCCTTCTTTGTTGTTATCATGTCCACCCAAAGAGCATTTTTACCTTTGTGTGCCATTATCTTTGATTGATGTCCATTTTCCTCTTCATGATTCTGATCAAGATTTCTTGTTAGTAGATTCTGCCAATCCATTACCTTGGGGGTAATAATTGGAAGAAGTTTTTAGATAAATCCCAAGTCCCAAAGCCCAATTAGAAATCTTTGATCCTAAGAAATCCTTTGCATTAGAAATGATAGTTTGAGGAAGACCAAACCTTGTAACAATTTCTTCAAGAAATTCTAGGATGATTGATTCAAGTGGCTTCCTTTAATGGTGTGACTTCAGTCCACCTGGTGAAATAGTCTATTGTCTGTGAGAACCCATTTATGACAACACTAGATGGAGGATTGATCATACCAATGAAGTCAAGACCCCATTATGCAAATGGATGATCTACTTGGATTGGATGAAGTGAAGGGCTGCCAATATTTTGTTTCTAGTGAAGAGTGCACATTCTTTACATTTCCTAACCCATCTGTGAGCATCATGAACAAATGTAGGCCAAAAATATCCTACTTTTATGATCTTCATGGTTGTAGCTTTAGTAGAGAAATGTCCACCGAGAAACCATCATGGAACTCAATTAAGAACCTTATCACATTTTCACCTTCAATGCACCTGAGTAACACTCCATCAATGTTCCTTTTGAATAATATGCCATTAATCAATGCATAAGGAATAGATTGCAACCTTAGATGTCTTCTCTTTTTCTTTATTCAAACCAAGAGGGTATGCACCAATAGAAAAAATTTTTTCATATCAACAATCCAACTATGATCATTGAATACATTCCTTTCATCTTCTGTTTGCCATTCAACATCATGTGGTGACAACTCATCATTTGAGGGCACTTCATTCATGAGGGTGGTCTCTTGAGATTCCACAACATCTAGAGCCAACTGCTCACAAAGTGCTCTTCCTCTTACTAATTTTGTGGCCTTAATGGTCACATCATATTCCATGATTTTAGTTACCCATCCAATCTTTTTCTCACTGATAATTCTTCTCCCATAATGAAGTCTCTAATGCTGGAATGTGATACTAAAACTTTTATGTGGCTAGCAACAATCATACTTTTGAATTTCTTCAAAGGCTCTCATGATGGAAAACACCTATTTTTCAATGTGATTATATTTGAGCTCATAATTCTTCAAGTGTTTGACTAAAAAATGCCACAGGTTGCTCCATTCTTGATCATTTAGTTGTGTCAAAACCATGGCTATGCTAGATTCCACCCCATGAGCATAAAGAATGAAATCTTTGGTATAATCTGGATTAATCAATGTGGGGCCGAGAAATCTCTTGTTTTATCTTTTCAAAGTTTTTCCTTCCCCTCCATGGTCCACTTGAATGTTGCATCCTTTCTTGAGCATGAGAGTAATAGGTCTTATCAAACCCATGAAGTTAGGAATGAAGCACCTAACAAAGTTTATTTTTTCCAAGGAATGACTGCAGAGCCTTCTTGTGAGCTGGCAAGGAAAGAGCCATGATAGCTGCAATTTTTCTGGATCAATGGAAATGCCTTCTTTTGAGACAATATGCCCCAAGAGATTCCTCTAGGGACTACAAAAGTTACATTTCTTAGGATTAAGGATACACCAAACTCCCGCATCTTTCAAATACTTTCTCCAAGTGCTTCATGTGATCCGTGCTCTACTTGGAGAAAATAGTAATGTCATCTAGGTAAACCAAGATGAATTGATTGATATACCCTTTAAAAGAAATATCCATTTCTCTTTGGAAGGTAACACCTGCATTTGATAAGCCAAAAGGCATTTTTTGATAAGAAAACATTCCCCATTTGGTGGTGAACATGGTTTTATATTGATCTTCTTCTTTCACTTTGATCTAGTTAAAACCTAGAATAGCCATCAAGCATGGAAACCTCTCTCTCTCCTACTGTCTACAAAATTTGTTCCATGGAGGGAAAGGGATATGATCCTTGAGAGAAGCCTTTGTTCAAATCCTAAAATCACACAAATCTATGATTTCACCATTCTTCTTCCTTACTAGAACCATATTTTCCACCCAAGTAGAATACTTGATTGGAAAATTATTTTGGCCTCAATGAGTTTGGAGAGTTCCTTTCTCATGAGGGGTTCAATTTTGGGGTTAACTGGCCTTTATTTCTATCTAATTGGCTTGATGTTGGGATCAAGATCAATGGAATGTTGACTATATCTAGATTGAATTCTTTTAAATCTTCATAGTCCCATGAAAACACATCACTGAACTTTTTGACACAAGGAAACAAAATCTTGCCTTTTCACTTTCATCACATACCTTTCCAAGTAGAAGTTCTTTTGGAGCAATTAAAATCTGGCTGAAAAATCTTCTTGCTTTTCCACCATGTTA
Organism: Taxus wallichiana var. yunnanensis; assembly: GCA_018340775.1. Classification (NCBI taxonomy): domain Eukaryota; kingdom Viridiplantae; phylum Streptophyta; class Pinopsida; order Cupressales; family Taxaceae; genus Taxus; species Taxus wallichiana. Next base: position 699,624,031 of record CM031243.1, on the reverse strand, counting down.
TTTTCCATTCCTTTGAACTCATCATCTGGACTAAAAATCTCTCCAGAGTGACTAATCCCTTTGGAAACTTGTTTTTTTTTAGTTGAATAATTTGATCCCCATATACTTCCTACAAATCAGATTGCATCTTCGAGGAGAACTCCACCTCATTTTGGATGAACTGCACAATTTTTTCATCATTGTCAAATACCTACCAACAAGGTTCTGATTTTCTGGAATAGATGGCCTAACCACCATTTTGATATGTTGGCACATTCCTTTGATCAAATCCTCAGTAGGTGAGAATTGAGAGCCAAGGGCTGCCATTTGGTCTGCATCTTTGTTCAAACTTTTTAGGCACAACCTGTAGGTTAATGGCATCAAATATTTCTAAAATCCCAAACTCTATGTTTGTAAGCTTTCAACAACTTGTTCTTTTTGTCACACATCTTCCATGGACTTGGTGAATGACTAATTCAAGTGTCTCCAAAGACTGTAACTCCTTGATTTTCTCTTTTCCGTGATCAACAGACCATGCACTAATGCTTCATATTCTACCACATTATTAGAACATGAAAATTACAATCTATGAGAAAAGAAGAACTTTTTCATTTTTGGAGAAATGAGCACAACACCCACCCCGACTCCATTTCTACTTCTAGAACCATCAAAGAACATCCTCCATAGTCCAGAAACATTTTTTTTTTTCTTGTTTGAATGTCCATGGGTATCATAGATTCTCCTAGAGAATGCAATAAGTTCCCAGACTAGTCTCAAAGGTTTTGAGCTCTTCATCATAAGGATCAAACTTATGGTCTCTCTCATCCCATTCATCTAACAACAAAATCAGGCATGGAAAGGAGGAATGACCTGTTCATCTAGAATTGAATCTTTCTCATGTTCTTCTTGTATTAGGAAATTTGATTGGATGGGAGTGGGGTCATATGACTCAATATGGTAAGAAAATATGGGCTCAACTTGTATTGTGAATCTTGTACCATATCTAGTTCTTAAAAGCATGTGAGTCCAATCTGAGGATAAATAACCACCTACTTTAGCAAGTGAAGTCTCTAGAAAACAAATGGAAAACATGGGAGGAAGTCAATGAATAAAATGTCATGGGTTATGGTGAGGCTTGGGCAGGCATGAAGTGTTAACTCAAGGTTTTTATTATCCCAAGACATTCACAATTGACCCATCAAGTTGTAAAACTCCCTAGACACAGGACTGTATTTGAGACCTAAGATATCAACAATTTTCTTGGGCATTACAGAGGTACTAGCCCCTGAATCAATCATATATAGTTATGAACTAGTATTTACCCACAATTAATGACATGTAAAAGGGTGGGGTTTTGATAGTTTTACTTACTTGATCATTCTTTTCTTGACAAACATGAACCATGACATGAGCCTTTTTTTGCACATTATTGGATCTTGAGAGGTAATTTGCTTGAGGGCTTCACATAGAGAGATCTCATTGTGATGGAATAACAAGTGCATCCCACATTGAGACATTGACATTGGTCTTTTCATTTTCTCAACAATGTTAAATGGAAGACCCGTGGATTTCTGCCATGGCATGTTACCTTTTTTTTTTTTATGTTGGTGGCATTTGATTTGGTGGCTTTGGTTGAGTAACAACCTCTTTATCCATGGCTTTTCCAAGAAGCTAGTGGTGGCTTTTTTGTTCACCATGGACTTCTTTTTCCTTCAGCCATGGACATTGGCTTGATCCATGGAAAGGTGAAGATTGTGACTCCAACATCCTTTTCTTTGTCGTGTATTATTATCAACAATTGATTGATGGTCTGTTAGAACTTCTTGCCACTTGGTTAACTACACAAAAATCCTCAACTCCAAAGAACATGAGGTTGGTATCATTGTTGGTCTCTTGACTTACTTCCATGGTTGGATTTGGTGCCTCTAGTAGAAGTGGTTCTTGTTGACTGGAAGATCCTTGAACCATGTATGCTTGAAGATGCATTTCCCTTTCACAACCAAGTTGATTATGTGGAAAGATTACATGGAAAACACCACTCTGTTTCTTGTGCCATATTTTTTGCACAAGAAAAGCCTTGACTTGAACTAGGAGAGGAAAGCTTGCTTGTGGAGGAGGGATTGTTGCTAATGGAAGAGGAGCACTTTGACCTTCCATCTATTATTTTTTGGTTTTGTGCATATCTTTGATTAGATTGTTGATTTCTATATGGTTGATACCCTTGATTAGAAGATTGCCCTTGATTTTGATAATTTTTATAGGATTGGGCTTGTTGTTTTTCTAGGGATATAACTTTTTTGTCAAGTTTCTAATCAAAGCCTTCATTTCTTCATCCTTCCTTTTTTTTTGAAAAGGAGTTTGTGATGTGGAAGCAATAGTTATGGATTTGGCTCAGGGATAGGAGCAATAGAAGGTTGAGAAACTTTGAGGTAGTTTAGGATACAATGGCATGGGTGGTCTAGGAGCTAATTTCCCAGCTTGTATTAAACTATTTTCATCTCTGATTGTAATTTACATATAATGGTAGTAGTTTTTCCTCCCATAGATTGTATCATAACATATATATCAGAGTTATTTTAAAAAGTAAAGAAAGGCACCTTTCACTGTACAGTCTCACAAGAGCTATGGAATTTTGTCCCAAGTTCTCTAGAATCTAAAGTTGAAATCCACCATTTTCTCATTAGGTGCTCTCTTGATTGTAGTTAACTACTCTAAAAGAGAGATAAGTTGTCTGCTCTTTCTCCAAATTGTCACAAAGGGTGTATACACAATTGATCCAGTTTTGAATTTGTTCTACCTTAGGCTTTAAACCATTATAAGATTTTCCTTTAAGTGATGAAGCCAAAAGTTTTACTACTACATCCATCTCAACAATTTCATGGATAAGCACATAGACATTTGCAATATCTTGAATGTGATCAACTAGAGTAGTGTGATTTTCTCTAGTAAAATATGGGATATTTTTCAAAGGCTAGCTACTAGAATAGGATTTTGAGCATTCAAGGCAAGTGGATGCTACTGCTTCTGTGAAGTTTAAAATGGATTTTGTGGTGGTGGTTGTTGTTGATGAGCCATTCTGATAGGTCTGAGAACTCTTGTTGATTGCAAGAAGGGCCTACCAGGTGGAGGTGTTGAAAGAGTTTGATTTGGAGGAGATGGAGATCTTTGAATCTTGTCTTCCTCTTCTACCTCTTCCTGGGGATAACTACAAATATTCAAATACACCTTCTTCTCTTGTTCTGACCATGTTTGGATCCTTCTCATGAATCAAGGACACTTAAATCACAAGTACTACTACTAAAACCAGTTGATATTTTGAATGGAGTCACCAGATGTGTTATTACTATAGAGCCTCCAAAGGCTAGAGTTTCACCAAGATACACATCAAAACTTGATAAAACTAGAAATATTAATTTCAAATGTCCCACCGGGTGTGCCAAAACTATTGGAGCTCAAATATGCACCCATTCCCAAATCATAGACAATTTGGGATTTGAGACAACATGGGATTGTCTCCAAGTTGTGGGACTCAAACTGAGATAGACCTCCAGAGAAGGTCGACTTCCTCTACTTACTCCTAATGCTAAACTACTCCTAGGAATTGAAATGCAACTATCTAGCTCTACTCTAACTTTCCAAGGGACCAGGTGAGAAGGAGATGCATAAAACATAAACCTAAACTAGAGAAGGTGATAACACCAAAAATAAGGGGATGAATACTTAACAAGAGAGAAAATGGAAGAAAATGATGATGAGAGAGGGCCAAAATGAAAGCCACATATCAAAATCACATCTAGAGTTCCACTTTTCATGATGCAAAATAGACACAAAATTCTAAAAAACACATACAACACACCTGTGAATGAATGAGAGGCAAGAGAGTGCAATAAAACAATAGCTAAGGAAGAAATGAGCCACAAAACCAAAGATTTTATTGCTTAAAGATCATGCACAGATCATCACGATACATGAGGAAGATGCAAAAACATTTATAGAAATATAGCCCAAGGCATGTGACCCTTAGAACACTTGTGCAACATAAAATGATGCCCTCATATTCCCAAAGTATCCAACATTAAAACTAGGCATCATTTTACAATATATAGAAAATTGGAAGAAGGAGAGAAGAAGAAAAGAGAGGGAAATTTGAATTCCCCCTTTTCCACCAACCACCTTCAATTTCCAACCACCTTCATTTAATAGGCTTTCCCAAATATGCACGGACTTGTTTCTGTCCTTCACTCTGTGTCTTTTAACACTTTTTCCTTCAACTCTTGTTTGACTTCTACGGCATGCTTAAACTCTTGATGGTCTTCATTTCTTAGCCCATATACTTTTAAGTTGTTCGATTTTTGTAAGGATTTAAAAATGGACAACATTTTTGGTGTCTCATAAGGGTCATTGACCTCCTATATGAGATCCTTATAGAGGTGATGATCCCCAAGTTACTGAGCCCAATTTGAAATCTTTAATCCTAAGAAATCCTTTACATTGTCGAAATAATAGTCATATGGACTCCAAACCTTGTAAAAATTTCTTCAAGAAATTCTAGGATGGCTGATTCAGTGGCTTCCTTTAATGGAACAGCTTCCATCCACCTAATGAAATAACTCGTTGTTGTGAGAACCATTTATGACCCGCACTAGATAGAAGATTGATCATACCAATGAAGTCAAGACCCTGTTATGCATATGGTTTATCCAATTTGATTGAATGAAGTGGCAGGGCCGTCCAGTATTTTCTTTCCAGTGAAGAGTGCAAATTCCTTGTATTTCCTCACCCATCTATGAGCATCCATGAACAACGTAGGCTAAAAATACCCTGATTTTATGATCTTTATGGTTGTAGATTTAGCAGAGAAATGTCTTCCTGATAAACCATCATGAAACTTAGTAAGGATCTTGTTACATTGTTCACCTTCAATACATTTGAGCAGTACTTCATCAATGTTGTTCTTGAACAATACGCAACCAATCAGTATATACGGAATGGATCACAACCGTAGATGTATTCATTTTACTTTATTCAAACCAAGAGGGCATGCATCACTAGACAAGAATTTTTTCATATCAACAATCCAACCTGGGATCATTAAATATATTCTTTTCATCCTACTTATATTCAACGTCACTTGGTGGCTCATCATTTAAGGGCACTTCATTCATGAGGGTAGTCTCTTGAGATTCCACAACATCTAGAGCCACCTGCTCGCAAAGTGCTCTTCATATTACCAATTCAGTGGCCTTGATGATAAAATCATATTCCATGATTTTAGTTACCCACTGACTCATTTCTCACTAATTTATGTTCCCATGATGAAGTCTCTAATGGTGGAATGTGATACTAAAACCTTTATGCAGCTAGTAGCAATCATACTTTTGAATTTTTCAAGGATCTCATGACGAGAAAACACTTATTTTTCAATGTGATTGTACCTGAGCTCATAATTCTTTAGTGTTTGACTAAAAAAATCCACAAGCTACTCCATTGCTTGATCATTCACAGTGTCAAAACCGCTGCTATCTTTGGATTCCACCCTATGAGCATAAATAATGAATTCTTTAGTATAATCTAGATTAATCAATGTTGGGGCCGAGTAATCTCCTACTTTATCTTTTCAAAGTTGACCTTCCCCTCTATGGTCCACTTGAATGTTGCATCCTTGTTGAGCATGAGATTAATAGGTCTTATCAAACCTATGAAGTTGGGAATGAAGCACCTAACAAAGTTTATCTTTCCAAGGAATGACTACAGAGCCTTCTTGTGAGCTTACAAGGAAAGGGATGCAATAGCTGAAATTATTTCTAGATCAATGGCAATGCCTTATTTTGATACAATATGCCCCAAGATATTACCTCTAGGGACTCGCAAAGTTGCATTTATTATGAGTAAGGGATACACCAAACTCCTGCATATTTCAAATACTTTCTCTAGGTGCACATTTGAGCTCCAACATTAATCTTGTTCAAAGTGTCACGATGACATGTAACCCCACATTTGAGATGCTAAAAACAACTAAATAGGTATGGGATAATCTAATCATAGTGTACGAGGCCCAAAACAAGAACACAATACTAAATTTGTAAATTCAATTGCATACGTTGAAATTAAATCTCGGTGAGAAACTTGAGGCTTTCTTATAAAGTTGTAGCATTGACGGATTCACTACTATCCCCGGGAAATGAGGTATCGATATACTACTTTTATGCCTATTGTTCTCGAGAGCACTTTCCCCTCTTACAAAACTTTTTTATGACAATTAACTTGTCAGATCAGATCATCATTTTTGAAAGGATGGTGAATTTACTACAATAAGAAGATGTAGTTTACAAAAAAGAAGAAGAAGAAGAAGAGACACTATCTTATCATCAAAAAGGGAAGAACAAACCACAATCTTCCCAAAAGTCCCAAAAATAGCATCTAAAGGGGACAAGTAAAAGAAGAAATTTCCTATCTACAAAAGAGGACATGTGTTGAAATATATTTAGTACAACACATACAAGAAAGGGTCATCAAGAAATTTTGTACCTAACAATCAAAAATCACAATAGGTATAATCAAACTACAAGCAAGTGCAAAAGAATGGGCTGGGAGAAAAAAACCCATCAAGAAGGAAATATAGTTGAGTAAGAAGATCATTTAAATGATGAGGATTTTTCATACATTTCCCATTCTAGTGAACAAACCACTTCATCTAATGCAATCTGGTATATTGATTTAAGAGCCACTTGATACATGACCGAACATAGAGAATATTTCACCACAATAAGAGATACACCCTCTAAAAAAATATTTTTCATTAGGAGATGACTCTTCCTACACGGTCAAGGTATTGGGAACATTTCTCTCATAATATCATGGGGAAGAAAAAAAAACTTTGTTTCTCACTAATATACAGAGGACCTCTCACAACAACATATTGCCTTCTTCAACATCTCATATACATGTATTGCTTCATCATTTCAATGGTGGGAGTCTCTATTCAATAAATATGTGAGTGGTGTTGCAATGCTACCAAAGTAGTCCCTAAGAATTGGCTAAGGTTTTGAGGGTTTTAGGTAACTTCTAGTCATCATGGCCTGAATATTGTAAGGATCTAATTTCACACCTTCATGGAAAACAATATGACCCAAATATTCTACCTTCATGGCTCTAAAATCACACTTATAGGTCTTATAATAGAGGTATTATTATTCAAGTGTTTCTAAAACCTTATTCATGTTATGTAAATGTTCCTCCCATGTCTTGTTATATACAAAGATATCATCAAATAAGATCATGTTTTTTTCTTAGAAATTCTGAAAATATATAATTCATCAAACTTTGGAATGTATATAGTGTGTATACAACGACATTTATAAATTTACTCTTTGTCATTGTTGGTTTTGACAATGCACTCTTTTAAGATAAACACACTTTTTTAACCTCGTTTAGTACATCCCGAGGTCTCTTGTCTAGATTACTTAGTCACACCGTGTGCATGTGTTGTTTTTAAACTAATGCTAAATGTGAGTAAAAGACTAACACCTAAATAGTCCTAATTAGCAAGAATCAAACAACATATTAAGCACCATCATGATAAGAATTGAACAAGGGTTAGATTTGAAACATTCATTAATACAAAACTTTGAACCTAACAATGTTTAAACATCTAAAAATCCTCTATTCTCTAACATATAAATGAAGGAACCTAGGTAGGCTCCATGGCTATCAAAAATGGTTGTCCTTAATGTTCCAAGAACCTAGGAATGAGGGCTTGTCAAAGTTGGGCTACAAGACCCTTTTGACACCTCCCATATGACCTAAGAACTTAAGAAAGAGGCTTAACTCTTCAAGATGATGAACTCTCAAGAAAACAAAAGGCAAGCTCTTAGTCTATTTTGTTATATGCTTTGCATTTGCTTTCTCAAGAAGTTTAGGTGTAGGTATAAAGGTAGAAGGAGGGCTCCTTATATAGCCCAATGGATAAAGGAAACACTTCATCCCTTTGCATGTGGGATAAAGGTAAAACATGATTAGGAATGGATAAGGTTGCTTTATAAAAGGTAACCTTACTTTAGAAGGGTTTAATTTATGCTTAGCAAGTCATGAGAGTTAGGGGGTGTTTTAATTAATCAAAGGTGATTAACTAATAGGTAGATGTAAGCTTATAGAAGCTAATTAGAGGAATATTAGTACGATTTAGGCTATTAGAAGGGGATTAAATCAATTAAATATTGATTTATTGGTTAAATGGAAGGGAAAGCTAATTAATTAATAATAATTAATTAGTCTAGATAGAAGGGGTGATTAATTAACAGAAGGTCATTAATCAAGATGTTAATTGAATAGGGGACTTAATCAATTAGTGTATGTAATTAATTAACTACAATAAGAGGAAATATGAGTGCTTTTGACGATATGTCATCGGTTTGCTAGAAAGGAGATAATTAGCGCAATTTAAGTATTTAAATTTCTTGGGCATAATTATGGGTGTCTACACACACACACACTAATATGTCAACATATATTGAAATTCAAATGCATTAAATCCATAAAAAATACATTCAACAATATGTAAAATTCAATTTTCATGTTTCTCATCTTTGTGCAAAACCTTCCAAACTATTCAGGAGTTGTTATCCGATCCTAGTTAGTTCGTATGGTTTTAATTTACATATCCTCCATATTTTGTTTTAATTTCATATTCTTCATTTGGTCCTTTACTACCTTTGGTTCATCCTTTATTCAATAATTTACCTTCGAATCATATATAAGCAAGTGTATACTTTATCATTTACACACCTAGAAAGAATATGACACTACATTGACATATTCTTTTACAACATGTAAAAAAGGCACCCAAGGCTCCCTAAATCTCACCAAGGCTTATGTGCATTCACTAATGTATAAATCACTATAGGTATGAAGCATCATACCCGTCAAGAATGAAGTTATCTCATTTACAAGTAGTTAAACATCCATTCTCCAAGTATTTTAACAAGAGCCAAACTTAATTCGGGCATTGTCAAAGAGGTTCAAATTTCCAAACTATAGCTGAATTCATTTAGAAATAACATTCTAGGTGGAGAATGATGTGAAATTTGAGGCCTCTTTTGGAGTAGTTCCAACATCATCGGTGCATATTGTAAGTGCTTACAAACCAACTAATGTTTATTTTGTAGGGTCTCCCACCCATTGCTATAATTTCATATCTTACTATAAATTTTCATAGGGATTTTCAACATTACTAAAAATAGGGTTTGATAGCTACAAATATTGTCGTAGAAGATGACAACCCAGAAATTTGAATAGCCATATTTAGAGCAAGTCCAAAACCATATAAGTATATTCAAAACTATATTAATAGTCCCGATAGAGTTGTACAATCCTACACTATCTCAATTTCCATCTACAATTTCATTGTCAAGGCATTATCAAGTCAATGTTTCCTAGTTCTCGCTCTCTACACATCCATAACTTCTCAAAATCATCTATAATCATCTAAGTACACTCATTTTATTCTATTTTCAAAATTATATCATATCGTGTAAGCATGAATGTGTTGTTCTAATATTGTATGATTAATTTTGCAAGTTAATTAATCAAAATAACCCTTATCTACCTTTTACATCTTTAAACTACTTAAATAACTAATATTGTTATACTTAATAACAAAATGGTGTAAAACATTTTGGTGAACCTGATTCTTGAATTGAATGTTGTGCCACAAACTCTAGTTTCCCTAGGGTTCCTTGTCTATCTTTTGTATGATTCTTCTTTTAGGACTACTTAGCTTATTTATGGTTTCCATAATGAATTCCTCTCATGGTTAAACCCTATAATTCCTTGACTATCTCAAGAAAAACCCCACATACAAGATGTGCTTATCAAAATCATTCACAACATTTGGTTTCATCCTTAATACACTGTTGAGCATGCTCAATTTATTTTTGAAGGATCTATCTTTCAATATTGATGATCAATTTATTTCAAATCCCTCTATTAGTAATGGTGACACATTTCATATGGTTATCTTAAATTTATTAAATATTTACACCATGTTTTTTAAGATCAATTTCAAGCTATGAATATTGAGATCACATCTCTCAAGTGTGAGATAACACATTTAATGAATTCTTATAATATACATATCTATAATGTCTCTACACATCATGATCAATCTAGTTCTAATCCCACTAAGAAGCAATGTCATAGAGATCTCGGGGAGCATCAACCAAATGTGCATGCAAATATTTGAAACATGGGAAGAACTTGGTTAAGCCATAAAACTCTCCTCTATCTCATAGATCAAATGGGGTGTACATATAGGAGGTGTTGAGTAACCCCCAGTGCTGCAATCATGACAACTCGAGTAGAGAGGGGGAGTTACATTCCTAGAATAGAAGTGTAACTCCCAATGACGCATATGACACATTGACGCACTAACGTGCTAATGCACTAATGCGTAAGAGAATCTCATAATGACCCCTAAATGACACATGGACCTACGATCTCACCTAAGTGAGATGACTCACCTAATGATGTGGAAAATAATACACACCAACACCCCCCCTTCATCGTAACTTAGGATGAGGCGGCAAGTCAGAAATGAGAAATGGGTCCTGCACAAAGCCTGATGAGGTACCCATGCACAAGAAAAAGGTCCCAAGTAGTGAAGGAAAACCCAAAGTGGGAAAAACATCCACCACAAGAGAAAAAACACTCTCTAATCTAAGAAAGATGCCAAATATGGGTCCCACTCTAGACGAGCCTGAAAAGGTACCCATGTACAAAGAGGAAATCTCTCAAAAAGAAGAAGAAGAGAGAAGAAGAGGGAGATGAGAGGAATGCAGAAGATGCCATGGATGGATCTGAACTCTGCAGCTCTAGGAGGTCTCCCAAAAGAATGTCGATGATGAGATCCTCTGCCTCTGGACTAAAGAAGAGCCACCCGCACGAACAATGTGCCTACCCTTAGAAGGACAAAAATGATGTTGGAAGTCTCCCACTCCACAAAGGAAACTGAAGGTAAGCAACACGAAGAACTCTGAGTCTGGTCCATGAAAGTGTGACATAGGTCTAGTGAGTGAGTGCCAAGGAACCGAAGGTAATGCCACGTGAGTGTAGAACTGTCAGAGTGATGAAGAGTGAACACCCATAGAAAGGATGTCCAAGTGATGTGAAGGGAACAAAACATCCTCCACAATAGAAAAGGGATCCACAAAGTAAGGGTGGATCAATGAAGGTCTCCGAAAAGTGGAAGTGGTAAGAGTCCCATAAGGGGCACTCCCAACAATGGAGATGATGAACTCCTCTGAAACACCTGTAGATGGATGAGGGACCTGTAGTGCATCACAAGTAGACTCTATGAAAAGATGACTAAGGTCAGGCAGATACTCATCCCAATGAGGGGGCTCAACAAACAAAAGAGTGATGTCTAGATAGGTATGAGTCATCCAATGAAGGTAGAGGAGTGGAAGGGGCCTCACACACTGGAAGTGGAAAGGAGGTGGGTGTGATGACTAATGATGAGACTGAGAAGGAGACTACTCGATATCTGATGAGATGTGGGAAGTGTCAACACTCTCTGGAATAGTGAGAGAAAGAGGAGAAGAGTCCTCTGTAGTACTCTCGACATCAGAACTGGGTGCACAATCCTCATCATCAGAAGTAGAATCAAGTGAGTCTATGTTAGTGGAACTGCCATCACATGAAGAAAGAGGAGACAATCTGAATCAATCAGCAACAACAACAATGGCAAAGTATGTGAAGGGTCTCCATAGAGGGACTGAAGAATGCTCCAGACACATGGTGAGGTGGATCTGAGTCTACCACGTGAAACCAGAGAGAATGAGAGACATGCATCATCATGTGACCAAAGACATGGTCACAAGTGTCAAGGAAGTCCTCTAGATGATGATGATCAGTGGGTGTAGGAACTGGCCCAAGCAAGAAGGGTAAAAGACCCTCGTGGGTGAAGTAACGTTCCATGGAAGCACACCAAGTTGAATAGTTCCCTCTCCGGTGAGAAGTGGCGGAGGTTGTAAGGTGATCCTATGATGCTCAAGTCTAGAAAGAGCACTCTCCATGATGGAATCAAAAGTGCAAGGTGCACAAAAGCAAGACGTCGGACTCGGCCGATAATGCATCGCATGTGTGAAACCCAAGAGTACTAGTCAACCCCCTAGAATGTGGCACTTTATAAAGTAGTGTGTTTATAAAAATGACAATGTCATCATGTAATGTGTGAAAATCATGCAACTTTGACTAAAGAAGCGCTCAAAAATGAGCAATGAGTCAAAAGTTATAGCATTAAAACGATTCCCGCAACTGATGGAAAATGCCAATAAACACTGCAAACGCATTAAAAAAGTGCTCAAAATGAGTGCAAAGGGTATCATGTGGGTACTCATTGGAAATGGCATCAAATTTTAGCATAGGGTTTTGTTTTGCTTGCGAGGGGGGATTAGCCTCCTGCCAACCCCGGACCTCACCCTCCGTCTTCGACACTCGAAGGAAGGGATTAATACAAGCAAAAAAAAACCCTTTAAAATTAATTACAATGCCATGATAATGAATGTTTTTAACCTTAAAACATTAAAAAGGGGGATTTTTTTAACCTGCAAACAATTCTAAAAGGATTGATGGGGGGCCCATGTTTGAAATGATCTACAATCCAAGTGAGTCCATGTCAAGCAGTGAAGATGTGGGTGAAACGAATGCTGCAATGATCGCAGCTGTGTGTCACACAGGTGGTATTCAGAAGTCTGAGAGATCCATAAGCCAGAGTGTCAAGAATGTTCACCATGGGTAGGGAATCCTTTTAGCAGTAGTGGAATGGAGTGGTAAGTATCCTAAGTGTAGTGTCCATGTGCCAAAGTAGCAGAAAAGCATGAACCATTTGAACAAGGATGCAAACAAATGAACTGAAAAAGCAAAGCATTGAAAAGCCAAGAGCTATGCCAAAAGCCCCAAACGGCCAAAGTGGGAAACAAACCGGTGAGCCAAAGTGCGTGTTGAAGCCAAGTGCATGAGTCAGGAAGAAGACTATGAGCAAGCAGTGCGTGAGAAAGCGTAACTCCCACCGACATCAAAAAGGAAAACACAAGCTCACACACAAACCAAAACACGTGAGAAGAAAGTCATCCACAAATGTAGGTGAGCCAAAACGCGTTGAATGGAAATATGCAGATGATGAAGTGTAGAAGGCATTGATGAAAACATGATGAGGAGAGCAATGGATTAAAATGCAAAAAAGGTTCACATAGAACCAATCTCAAGTCAATAGCTCAATGTAAGAATGGGAAATCCAAGGACCCAATGAAAATGTGAACTAAGCTCAAGGAAAATGGCTAAGGGCAATCAGAGAATGAACAAGAGAAACAGGGTCTCGAATGGAAAAAGTGCCCAAAATCAAATGCAACATGATCCCATAATAGAAATGCCAATGAAAACAATGAAGAAAAGAAAAAAAGAGTGAAACAAAGCCAAACATGGTCAAAAAATGCACAGAGCAAAAGTTCCAATCAGAAGTGACGAGCTCAAGGGCGGCCAAAAAACATACACTAAAAACTCACAAAAAAGCACAAAAACTAAATGGTAGATCCAAAACACTCAAATCAAACCTCAAAACCTCTAAAATGAATCAATGCAAAAAACGAATGAATATAAACATGAAAACCCAAAACAAACCATGATCAAACTGAACGAACAACCGAACAGAGGTATAAACCCAAATCAATGCAAATAGAGCACAATGGAATATCCATTATGACACACACACAAGAATCTGAATATCACGCTGGAAGCCGAGAAAACACACAAAAACACCCAAGGAGTGCACGGATCCACAAGATCCACTCTGATACCATGAAAGAGGGTTTAAAACCCACAAGCAGAGGATCACGAGGGATGATGTGCACATCAACGGACGTGTGAATGGTAGCGTGAAGAGATCTCATGGAGGAGCGAGCATCAACCGAATGTGCATGCAAAGATTTGAAACATGGGAAGAACCTGGTTAAGCCATAAAACTCTCTCTCTATCTCATAGATCAAATGGGTGTACATATAGGAGGTGTTGAGTAACCCCTAGTGCTGCAATCATGACAACTCGAGTAGAGAGGGGGAGTTACATTCCCAGAATAGAAGTGTAACTCCCAATGATGCATATGACACCTTTGACATATAACAAGATTATCGAATCATAACACGTGTAGAGACACAGAGAAGAGAATCTCATAATGACCCCTAAATGACACATGGACCTACGATCTCACCTAAGTGAGATGACTCACCTAATGATGTGGAAAATAATACACACTTTGGTCATATGAAGGAAAATATCAAGGATAGTACCAAGTTACCAATACAGGTATATATTGAAAGAGAAAATAGTGGGGAAAATAATCATCTCAAGTATCATTTCATTCCAATTTGTTAATAGATTCCTTCAAAATGATGTTTGTTATCACACTAAATATATATCTAGTGGCTTGTGTCTAATGTATCAAGTGTTTTAATGCTTGTGTGACTATTATTTTGAATGAGCATTGAATTATGTCATTGCATTTGATCTCAAATTAAGGTTTCAAAAAGTTTGAGGGTTTGAAACATAATATCTACCCTCTCTCTTTCAAGCCACCCCTCAGGTTCTCTCATCTTGATTTAGGCAGATCCATAAAGTGGCAAGTGAATAACCACATTCTCAGTAAAGTTCCTTTTTCATCCATATAAGGCTTGTTCATGAGGAGAAGATAGATCCATCCTTGATTATAAATGATAAATCAACAAGTCTATCTTCCTCCTTGTCCCCTCCTCATGCAATTCTTCATTTTACTCTTGTTTTGGGGATGTTAGATTTGGAACCAACACTCCAATAGTGTCATTTTCAAGGGCTAAGTAAAATTTATTAGCTCCTAGGGTTTAAGAAGGTTTTATCAAGTCATCATTTGGTTGTTGTTTTTTTAGTATGATTTGTTGCATTTCGAGTTGATATATCATGTCTATAGTGCAATATTTAGTGGAAAATCCATTCTAAGTTATGGATTTGACCAATGCTATATTATTTGATATATTTTATCAGTAACTCCATATTTATAAAATTATAATGGTTGAGGTCATTATTTAGATCAGACCCCACTAAAGAAATATTTCTTGAGTTGGGTACATTGCAAAAGAAAAGAGGATAAGTTTATAAACCAATTGGTGATTAGAATTCATGAGGTAAGAACATATAAATGTCTGATCTAATTTATTCTCCTTTGATTGAAGATTATTTAAGTTATTATAAGGATCGGAGAACCTAGAATTCATGTTTCTAAACTCCATAATTTGTTTAAATAAGCTTCTAGTCGAGAATTTCAGGAGGTGATCCTTGAGAAATTTACAAAATAACAACCCTCCTCCTTTGGTTCATAGACCTGTTGTTCACAATATTGTTGATCCTATTATTGATAATCTTGTTAATAACAACATGGATCATCCTCCTCCACATGCCCCTTTTAGAGTTCAAGCATTCAGACCCATTGATTTTAGGGATATGTCGGATATCCAAATGAGGTTCCTAATGAAATCAGAATAGGTTGCCTAAATTTCAAGAAAATAATGCTATTAGTGGTGATTAACATCTTAATTTGTTCCAAAATATTATTGATGATTATGAAGTATAACATGAAGATGTTTTCTTGAAGTTATTTGTGCATACTCTTGAGGAATATGCAAGAGAGTGGTTTAATTCCTTTCCTTGTGGTTCAATTGATTCTTGGGAAGAAATGATGAATGCCTTTAGAATTCAATATGGTGATAGGACTGACCCTAGGTTCCTCTTATATGAATTTGAAAACATAAAGAAAAATCCCAATGAATGTGTACAAGATTTCAACACAAGGTTCAACAAGACCTTGATGAGATTACTAGCTAATTTGAGACCGAGTGATGAGTCTTGTTTGATCAAGTATTCTAATGCATTTTACAAAAAAACATCCTATTACTTGAGAGACAAGAACCCCATGAGTTTCAAGAAAACATTCAACATGTCCATTTAAATTGAAAACAACATCAAGGTTGTAGGAAAACCACCAAAAGGGAAGGGTTAAAACTTTTCAACCTTGAAAAATAGAAGCAAGCAAGCAAGTCTACTTATCTAGAATAAATGGGTAAGACCTTGGCAGGGGTGGTTAAAGAAAATTCCTATAAGCTAGTAAGAGTTGAAAAGGGTTATATTTGGGCCTCGAGTTTAAAATCATAATCAAAATAAAAACATATTTAGAGGATATCATAGAGTAGATGATAGAGGAAAGATACCTATGGGTCAAAATGATAGGCAACATCCACTTAGAGACAATAAGGCAGTTCTTGATCCATTGGGTGCAATAATTGTAGTTGTTGAATAAGAACACATTATGGTTGGTGTTATAAATGCTTATTGTCTCATGTTCCTTGTGAACAATCAGCCTTGGATGAAGATGTTGCTAGATTAGAATTTGATGATGCATGTGTGCTTGATCATCAAGTAAACTTTGAACAAGGTGCAACCTCTACTGATCTTCTATGTGCTAGAACTGCTGATGATTTTTGGGAAAGTGTAAACAAGGTATGTTATCTTCCCTTGAATTTGATGTTGAAGTTGATATGGCTCAATCCTTTGAATTTCCCAATCATGATTTTGAGTACCTAAGAGCTCTAATGATCAAAAAGTATGATGGATAAGTCCCTTCTAAAGAGGATAGGGAATTTTTATCAATGCGAGATGTTGCCAAGGAGTAGGAGTAATATCTAAGAAGTAGGCAAGTGAAGATCCCTACCCAAGCCTCAAAAACTAAGATGTCGGCCTGAATAATGTTCCTAAAGGTGCCCCTAAGAATATTCTATCATGAAAAACCTTGTTATTGAGTCAAATCTAAGTGTTCTTTTGTTGTTTCTGTTTTGAAAACATGTATACCATCTAAAAAATAGTCACCCTTCCACTCAACACATCCATGCCCAAGTATATTGTTTGTGATATGGCCCAAATATTAATCCAAATGAAGATAATTATCCCTTTAGTATAGTTGCTTAGGATTCCTGAGCATAGAAACAAGGCATTTGAGTATTTGGGATTCAATGAGGATGTTTTTGCAAACAAAGATATCTCTCCCCTTGTTATTGAGAATGAGATTGAAGAATCTCAAGAGGTCATTGAACCATCCCCTAAAGTATATTTGGGGACTGACCTAGTTGAGATTCAGGTAGATGTTAATCCTTTCTACACCACACTAATGGTTAATGCTTAAAACCTACATAAGTGTATGTTTGATTCAAGAGCTTCTTACCATATCATGTCATTCAGGTGCGGTCATGAATGAATTGGGGATAAATATAAAATCTACACATGAAAGATATTATGTCGTGGATTTAAGATAAATACCTATTTTTCGTTGTGTAAAGGGAATGGTTGTATAATTGGTGGCTCACCCTGGTAAATACTTAACAATGAATGTTGTTGTTTTTATTGCCCTGCCAAATGGGGAATGTTATTTTCAAGGAAGTTGGTGAAAAGTGTGGGAGGTAGCATGTAGATAGACCTTTCTTATGCTACCATTCCTTTGGAAGGAAATTTGGTGAAGCTACATAGAGAATAAAAGTTAATTCACTTAATAGAAGACCCTATGAATGCATCATATGAAGTGTTATATTGGATTTGGATATGGGAAACTTAGTTGATAACGTGGACTTTGAACATCATTTATTTGACCTTGGAACTCAATTTGAAGACCCCAATGCTCCTTGGCTGATGTATTTTGATGGATTGCTTGGAGACATGGGATCAAGAAATTGATTGCAAAAGGTGACTCGAATTGGTTGCTAATAAAATCAGAAAACTATATGCAACTAAGTTTCAAAGGTTGAAATAATATAGAAATGTAACTTGGGATTTAAATGAGATGTTTGAATCCTTCAATATTTAATACCATGAAAGAGGTCAAAATTCAACAGTTGATAGGTTAGCAGTCTTGGCTTCTCAATATGATAATGAAACTATATCCCCATACCTGCAAGTTTTAAGTTAAAATGTTTTTGGGCCTTCCATACCTAACAAAATTCAACATTAGCAATTATTTGATGATGACTCTTACATCATGAAATTCCTAAGTTGCAAATATGAGTTTGTTAATCAATTGATTGATCTTGAGCCTATGGTAGAGGTGTGTGATGGAAAAGAGACCATGTTTAGGAAGGAGATGATTTATTTTAAGACTAACACAATCCCAAGAGGGTTGGTTAGCCTTGAATTTTCTTTTTATGGTGTTGACGTGAGTTGTGAACAAGTCCACCCACACTTTAAGAGATCTATTTGAATACAACTTAGGAACTTGGTGTATACAATATAATTAGGTCACTCTAATTCCTATATGTATGCACACAACTTAAAACATCCCTATGTAAACCCACATGACCACTTTACCCATCACAATATTTAGCGACCCATATTTACACTTGTATTCACTATTTTACCTCACCAACTATATTGTCGCCCTCAAAATTTCCCTCTTTTGAAGTAAAGTTTTAGAAAAATTGAGTCTATACCTTGGAGTATTGGATCACTTCGAGCTCGACATTGTTTGTATTTTTCCCATTCATAGAGAACAATTTGAAATTCAGGCGTAATGGTGAAGTTTCTTCCCTTCTTTTTATTTTTATTTTCTTCTGCATTCGGGAATGACAGGCATATCTTCCCGTTCATTTTTCCCAGAATCCATGGGTAGTACATGGGCATCTCTGATTGGATGTGGTTTGGCCATATTTCAAGCGACAAAGAAAGCATCCACACATCCAAATGATGAAACTCTAGGGTAGGACCCAAGGGATAATCCTCAAATAAATGTAGGCTTTCGTGTGTCATGGGTTCAAAATGAAGACAGTAACAAGCTCAAATCGGCTAAGTATGGAAGGTTCAGTAGACGGTGCCACGTGCCTCATCAACACAACTTTAAGAGTCAAAGCAGGGACAGTTCTCAAACTTGCGTCAGTCCTCCACGTGTCCTAGGTCAAAAAGAGAAAGAGTCGATCATTAAAATTGACTAAGTATGGGTGGGTTGGCGGAAGTCTCCACGTGCCTTAATGACATAATTTTGGAAGTGAAATCAAAGGGTCGGGTCTCAAATGAGATTCATCTTGCCACATGGTCAAAGTTAATGGAGAGACAGAGTTGGCCATTGAAAAGTCCAAGACCGGTGGAAGGAGACACGCATCAGCTCGGCGCAATTTTAGGAGGCGTTTCCAAAATGGAAACTCAAATGAGCACCAAGTCTCCACATGTCTAAGGGTCAACATAGGTCAAGCAGGAAATAGGCCCAAATCAGCTAAGTATAAAGGAACTGGCGGAGCTCTCCACGTGTCAGCCTGGCACAGCTTCAAAGGCAAAAATGTCAAAAGGCATCCGTAGGCCCACTCCAATCAATTCCTTCCACGTGGGCGGCCCAAATTTAAAGTTGTAGAAGCAAATTGAATGGCCCATGTTTTAACTGGTGAATAATGAAATGGCCATGTATTTAAAAATCTATTTTTTTGCCATTAACGTTTCTTTGCAAATCAAGAATTCGAAAGGGCACAAATGATTGGAATAATATGTAATTATTTCTTACTTGCTCGAGGAAGTTATAACTGTCTCTTGCGAGCTATATCATGGGCTTTCAAAGCCATTGTAAAAGGGGGTTGGAATTTTGATATCCCGGATTGTAATTTTGAATCGAAGAATTCAATACAAGGGTTTTTCCCCTTTTTCCTTTGTTTTCTCTTTCCTTCTTGCCCTAATCTATGAATCATTTAATCCTTACATGTTTAGAAACTTTGTGTTCTAGTTTATAAAATCTCAAGAAATTTGAGTCTCGTGGATTGTGCCCATTATAAACGTGAATGGTTCTAGTCTATATTTAATTTGCTCAATACATATAAGGGTTTTCTATGCCATCTCTTTTCCCTGAAATTATTGTCCTCTCTCTCGCCTCCCTCTTCTCTTCAAGTCTTATGTCCTCACATATTGATAACTTTTAGAATTAAACACATTTCAAGATATCGGGAAGCCACCATTGAATGAAAGACTATGCTTTTATACATAGGTTTTGCCCCGATTTCAATAAGGGAACCTCTCCCAGGTAGAGTCACCAAAATCTGTTGGTTTTCAGATTTGCACTTGGAATGAAACCCCTTTGTCGGGGGACAAGCAAGTCCAAGAATTAAGGATGTAAAACCTAAACCGCTTAACAACTTTGACAACCGCAAAAGCATGCTTCTCCATCATGGTGTACTTCATCTCATGAGTTTTCAAGACATAACTCATGAATGTTATTGGGAGCTCATGGCCTTCAACATTCTTACGGGCTAACACAATAGCTAGGGTATTTTCGGTGGCATAACAATAAATAATGAAATATTTGTTAAATTCGAGGGCACGCCAAGATTGGAGTCTTTAATAGCACTGTTTAATGTCTTCAAATGATTTCTTCCTTTAGAGGATGAACCAAAAGTTTGCTTCCCTTGCATCATGTGAGTAATGCTCATAGTAAGTTCTACAAAATCGGGGATGAATCTTCTTAGGAAATTGATCTTACCAAAGAAAGAATGGACACCTTTCTTACTTGATGGAAGAGGAATTTGTTGGATGGCATGAACTCTCTCCAGATCAATCTTGATCCCTTCCTTTGAAACAATGTGTCCCAACAGATTTCCTTCTGTGACACAAAACATAGACTTCTTAGGGTTTAAATAAATTCCATGCTCTCTACACTTTTGCAATCTTGTTTCAAGGTGTTGGTACACGATACAACAATCAAATCCATTCTAACTCAGCAAGAATTTTGAACCAAGAGAGGTAATTGGGTAGCAAAGGTGCAAGAGTATGATCTTGACATTAGGCCAACAAAGCTGGTTCGAGGTAAGGGCCTATGTGAACTCATTGTTGAGGGATCTACCAAGGAGTTGTCCAAAGATGGAGTTGATGCCCCTGTTGTTCTGTTACTTAGCTCGAAAGATATATGGTATGCTAACATTGCTCACTTTCGACCTATGGAGATTTTCCATTTCACTTAAGTGCCAAAGAGAAGAGAGCCATAAAGCAGAGGTCTACACAATATGTGTTATGGGAGAATTCCTTGTTCAAACGGGGCATAGATGAAAGGTTTTTGAAGTGTGTACACAAGGAGCAACAAAAGAAGTTGTTCTCGATTTTCATGACAGGCTTGTGGAGGTCATTTCTCCTCTCTGTAATGACTCATAAAATACTTCGTGTTGGTTATTATTGGCCCACTCTATTCGAGAGATCTATCAAAATGGTTTGTTAAATGTGAAGCATGCCAAACATTTGTTGGAAGACCCAAGTTGGTTGCTTTACCTCTCAATCCTATAGTGATTGAAGAACCATTTCAACAATGGGGTTTAGACTTCATTGGAGCACTTAATCCATCTTCTAGTATTTAGAATACACATGTCTTGACTGCCACATATTACTTTACCAAGTGGGTGGAAGCCATCCCAGTCAAGAGCACTACTTCTAAGGTAGTTTGTAACTTCATTAAGGAGAACATATTGATCGGAGTTTGAGATCCCAAACAAAATTTTTGGACTCGACAACGCTTCCAAATTTTCTTCTTTGAGATGATGAATTTTTTTCTATGGGTATGAGATCTCCTTGCTCATTCTTCATATTACTACCCCAAGGGAATGGATAGGTAGAATCAACAAACAAGAAATTGGTGAACATGGTTAGAAAGCTTGTAAATGATTCTCAGAGGAATTGGCATAAGAAGCTATATGAAGCACTTTGGGCTGATAGAATTACACCCAAGAGAGCAATTGGAATGGCTCCTTTCCAAGTGGTGTATGGTGTGGAAGCTCAACTTCGAGTCCACGGTGGAATTGCAGCCTTACATATGATGAAAACCATCGAAGATTCAAGTTTCAGTAGCTCTTTGGACAAGAGAATTTTGTACCTTCAAAAGCTTAATGAGGACATATTGCAAGTGGTTGATGGGATAGTAGCTCATTAATTGAAATTGAAGGCTTTGTTTGACAAGAAAAACAAACCTAGAGTTTTCCAAGTAGGGGACATTGTCTTTGCTTTGGGAAAAAATACATGAGCCACAAGGAAGCCATGGTAAGTTTGATTCTCTTTGGCTTGGTCCTTTTAGAATCATACATTTTGCTGGAGAGAACTCTTTTTATCTGGATTACATGGATGGATCTCCTCTCCCACTTCCTTATAGTGGGAAGTACTTGAATTTTTCAAGTCCTAGGTGACTAGGTGGTCCTTCTGTATATTATGTACAGTGTTTTGGTTTTGGGTCATTCCTTTGTGTTTCATTTCTACTCTTCCTTTTTGGTTTGTTTTGTTTCTTTTCCCATCTTGCGTGTGTTGCCTTGTATTGGTTTTGATTTTGACTCTATTACCCAATGGATAAGACATTGGTCCTCTTTCCCGAGTTACCTATAGTTCTTGATCTTGCCTTGTATCTTTGTTCCAAGCCAACTCATCCCCTAAAGAGCAAATTGTTGTTGCCCTCAAAATTCCCCCCTCTTTTGAAGTAAATTTTCAAAAAAATTGAGTTTGTACCTTGGATTATTGGATCACGTCAAGCCTGACATTGTTTGTAGTTTTCCCATTCATGGAGAACAATTTGAAATTTAGAAGTAATGGTGAATTTTCTTCCCTTCTTTTTATTTTCTTCCCGTAGTCGGGAATGACAGGCATATCTTCCCGTTCATTTTTGCCCCAAAATCCATGGGTAGTACGTGGGCATATATGATTGGAGGTGCTTTGGCCATATTTCATGTGACAAAGTGGAAGCCTCATTGCTTCCAAACGCAGCGTAACTCCAGGCGGGACCGAGGGATAATCCTCAAATAAGCACAGGCTTTCCACATGTCCCATGTTTAAAATGAAGATATAACAAGCTCAAATTGGCTAAGTATGGAAGGTTCAGCAGACAACACCACGTGCCTCATCAATGCAACTTCAAGAGTCAAAGTCGGGGACAATTCTCAAACTTGCGCTAGTCCTCCACGTGTCCCATGCCAAAAAAAGAGAAAGAGCCGATCATTAAAATTGACTAAGTATGGGCGGGTTGGCGGAAGTCTCCATGTGCCTTAACGGCACAATTTCAAAAGTGAAATCAAAGGGCCAGTCTCCAAATGAGCACCAGCTCACCACATGGTTAAAGTCAATGGAGAGACAGAGTTGGCCATTGAAAATTCCAAGACCAGGACACGCGTCAACTCGACGCAATTTCAAGAGGCATTTCCAAAATGGAAACTCAAATGAGCACCAAGTCTCCACGTGTTTAAGGGTCAACATAGCTCAAGAAGGAAATAGGCCCAAATCGGCTAAGTATAAAGGAACCGGCGGAGCTCTCCACGTGTCAGCCTGGCACAGCTTCAAAGGCAAAAAATGCAAAAGGCATCTGCAGCCCACTCCAATCAATTCCTTCCATGTGGGCGGCCCAAATTTAAATTTGTAGAAGTAAATCAAATGGCCCATGTTTTAACTGGCGAATAATGAAATGGCCATGTATTTAAAAATCTAGTTTTTCCACCATTAACGTTTCTTTACAAATCAAGAATTTGAAAGGGTGTGAATGATTGGAATAAGTTGTAACTATTTCTTGCTTTCTCAAGGAATTTGTAACCATCTCTTATGAGCTATATCATGGGCTTTCAAAGCCATTGTAAAGGGGGTTGGAATTTTGATATCCCGGGACTGTAATTTCAAATCTAAAGAAATCAATACAAGGGTTTTCCCTTTTTCCTCTGTTTTCTCTTTCCTTCTTTCTCTGATCTATGAATCATTTAATCCTTGCATGCTTAGAAACTTTGTGTTCTAGTTTATACAATCTCAAGAACTTTGATTCTACAGATTGTGCCGTTATAAATGTGAATGGTTCTACTCTATATTTCATTTGCTCAATACATATAAGGGTTTTCTCTGCCATCTCTTTTCCTTGAAAGTATTGTCTTCTTCTGTCTCCCTCCTCTCTTCAAGTCTTTTGTCCTCACGTATTGATAACTTTTTAGGCATTAAACACATTTCAAGATATCGGGAAACCACCATTGAATGAAAGATTGTGTATTTGTACATAGGTTTTACCTCGCTTTCAATAAGGGAACCTCTCCCATTAAAGAGGAGGAAATTTCTTGTCTCGACGTGGTTTCATTCCAAGTGCAAATATGAAACCCAACACCAACCACCCATTACCACAATAAAAGAAACAAGATAAATAAATACAAAACAAACCAAACATCCTCAACCCCCCAAAATATTCTCCATGAAATTAAAACAACCCTAAAAACCATTATAACTCGCATTGACCACAAAAATAATGTAGTTATAACCATATCAACGATTCTTAAAAATCCGGGAATTGATAGTGATTCTCTAAATCGGTGTCGATCACTACAAAACAAAACAAATTCTCTTGAATGGTACTGATTCTATATAAACTAGCACATGTCATTACCAAAGGATTAAAAAAATTATGTGATAAGGAGGTTTGGACCGAGTACTTAGAGAGTTGAATTAAAGTCCCCCATTGGCATGAAGATGCAAAATCATCTTGTTTCTCTAGCCTCCCTTTGGAGAAGTCATTTTCATCATTCATTCACATGATTCATCTTCCTCATAAAGGTATACTCTTCATTTGATTTTTTAAGTTATTTCTTTTAGATTCTATAACAACATTGTTTATTTTATCAAAGCATCCAAGCCCAAAAATCCCACCCAATCATCCGCTTAAAAGAAATTACATTGTGAAACATTTGTGGTTTAAAAGATACCTTTAAACAAAAATTGGCGTCGATCTCGACATTGATCCCTATCAAGTATACCAACTTAACATTTTTAGTACATTTTGACATATTTCCTTCATGTTTCAAATTCATAGCTAATGTTCTCTTGTATGCAAACATGGCTCTCTGTTAGATGACCATCCCAAGAGAAGTTTTTAACCCACCAACATCTAAGAACTCCCCATAGTTCACCAACCTTTCGCATGGGAACAATCGGATAAAGTTCATGAATTGAGTATATATGGCATTGGCCTTACACCCAATCTAGAGGACATCCCCGATCATCTAGACCTCCAATTTAAAAACAACGATGAAGCTAATCTTTACTAGACCAATCATTTAAATCCACTTCATCTCATCATTAAAGACCTTGATTAAGTCTCGTATCTAAGCATTTCATATTAGTAATTTGTTACCCATATCATCATACATTATTATTTGTAATTCCATCATTTGTTATATCTAGCTTGATTGCTTAGAAGTAGGTTGACATCCATGAATGAGAGTTCTAATTTGATGTCTTAGGGCATCCAGTGTGATTGCACAACATTGAATCCTCTTCCCAAGTGTGGGACTTGCAAAATGAGAGAGGAATCTCAGATTAGAGGCTGGTTCCTCAACTCCTCTCTCGATCTATCTATTACTTGCATAATTGCAGAGGTTTAAATCCTAATCTACTCTAGATTCCAAGGAGACAGAGATAGAAACTGTAAAAATTTGAAACTAAGCTAATAAGGTGATGGACCAAAGGAGTGGTGAGCACTTCTTGTTTATGCAGATTGACACATTTCATAAAATGCAACATAAAACATCATGCACAAGCTGATAAGATGTAATCGAAGGTCAAGAAATGAAGCAAGCAACACAAACAAAGGATTGAAACCCATTCACAGAGCCTCGCATTGTCATTTCCTTTGTCAAAATCCCCGCATTACAACATCAAAGAGGTAGAAAACCTATTACAATTTTGGAAGAGGTCGATACTTCCAAAATCACTTCTAAGGAAAAAAAAAGGGGGAGCTGCAATACACAAAAAATGTTCCACCTTTGAAAAATGAGCCAAATCTAGCTTTACGGCTTTAAACGGGCGAGGGACGAGCCCGGAGAGAGAAAAATGGAAAAAACATGGGAGCCATTCCACCATTGACCAAGAATGCATTAAAATAGCATGGGCATCCTTACAGACCCATTCCCCCGACATTTTTGACCATCTTTGGGAGAGAATGCGAGCCATTCTTCATTAAAATCGGTGGTTGAAACGTCATTTCTGCTCATGACCACGTACCAGAAGTGTTTTTGATTTTATCTCTCCAAACTCCATCAAAATGCAAAATTGACCCTTGGAATCTTGTAGATAATTTCACCATCTTTCCATTGATATAAAGAACGTGAAAATCGAGCTCTGGATCGAAAGATATGGTGATTTGAAAATTTAGGGCAAAACAGGCCAAATCGGGTTGGCGGGCAAAAATTTGAATTTTTTACCTTTTTGGTCATTTGGAAAATTTTCAAAAAATTCCCCATGCCCCACTAGTTCAGGTGCCATGTGGCACATTTTAATTGGTCATGGGCCCTTCCTGCTCCATTTTACTTCATTTTTGCCTTTGGAAAATTTTTTTCAAAATTTCCCCCGGGCCGATGAGGTGAAGACACGTGGCGTGATGTGATTGGCTCGGGCTGTCTCTCTCCCGAATTCCGTGGGTCACTTTGATATTTTGGCTTGGACACGTGTCAAAACCCCATTGGGTGTGGGTTTGACCCTCCAAAATTCCCATGCGGGCTTGCTCTGAATTTTTTGCCCCAACTAGACACGTGGCGAGATTCTATTGGCTCGCAATAAGGGGGCGGGCCTTTTTCTGAATTTTCCATTATTTTCCCATTGGGAAAATTTCCCAAGTTCTCCCATGCTCCACCCGGCCGGGACACATGGCACATTCTTATTCGTTGGTGGGGGTAGTGGGCCAAAACTTCACCTTTTGGATTTTTGGCAAAACACTTTGCCAAAATTTCAACTTTTCCTCCGCCCTCTGAAACTCCGGCTCCTGGTGACACGTGTCGTGTTCTGGTTCGTCGGCGGGGGCGTGGTCACAATTTACTTTTGGATTTTTTGGCAAAACATTTTTGCCAAAATTTCTAACTCCCCTCCGCACCCCACTTTTCCGGTCCCTTAGGACACGTGTCTTGTTTTAATTGGCCGCGGGGCCATCTCTCCAAAATTTTCCCTGCGTAAACACTTAGCCAAATTTTCCAATTTTCACCCCTGGACACGTGGCGGCTCCTGATTCATCGGTGGGTCCCACGGGAAAAATTTTCCTTTTGAAACCTACGCCAAAACACTTGGCAAAAAAACCAAGTTCTCTCCTCGACCCCCGCCACTTCCTGGACACGTGGCACGTCCTGATTGGCTGCGGGCCTTCTAGGGGAAAATTTCCCACAAAAACTCCGCCGAGCCATAACTTGAAAAATACGTGGAGTTAGGAGGAAAAATTTACCTTTCTGGAAAGAGAAAGAGCTCTATCCAATGGTGCCATTTCTAGAAGATTTTGAGTGCCTGAAAAGCAAAATTTTATGTCTGAGGCACAAGAGAAGGAAAGATGAAAGGAGTTAGCCAGAAAATGAGCAGGGGGCACATTTTGGGTAACAATTTTGGTGACTCAGAGGGGTCATCTGCCTGCTGGATGAAGTTACCAGTTGCCTGAAGCAATCCATTGGGCATGGAGTCACCTGATTCTTTGTTTAATACCCCAACTGACTAGAATGTTGCAAGGAGGAAGATGGAATATCACCTGATGGAGCAAGGCCTGCAAACACATTCCCAGGAACAACAAGTTGTGCCAAAGCACTTAGGGAAAGTAAAACTAACCTACAACAAAACAATGTGCACAAGCACTTGGAGGAATGAAAACTTAAGCTAATATTTACAAGGTGGATAATTTCCCTTTAGTAGCAATGCTTTAGATGGATTCCATTGACTGGAATCTGCAGTTCTTCGCCATCCAATGAAGACAATTGGAAGGCATTGTTGTCCTTACACTTTGTGACCATGTATGGGCCACTCCAAATGGCATCAAATTTTGAATGCCTTCCCGGTTTTCTCTTTCTGCATCCCATTTTAACACTAGATCTCCAACTTGGAAGGATCTATTCTTGGCCTTTCTATCAAAGGTCTTCTTTATCAAAGCTTGATCCTTCTCCATTGCTTGGGATGCTTGATTTCTGATTTCTTGGAGCTCCATCAATTCTGCATATCTAACCTCCATGGGCTCAAACTCCAACAACTCCAACTGTTTCATGAGTTCCAATGTTGGCAACTCAAGTGATATAGGCAAGATTGCCTCTCTTCCATAAACAAGCTTGAATGGAGAGTTACCTGTAGATCTCTTGGGAGTTATCCTATCAGCCCATAAGGCTGATTTCAATTTGGTATGCCAAGACCTCTGATTCTCATCAAGAGTCCTCCTAATGATCCTCAACAAGTTCTTGTTTGTAGATTCAGCCTGGCCATTACCCTGAGGGTAATAGTTTGATGAAGTACTTAGGTAGATCCCATTCTTGACAGCCCATTTAGTCACCTTGGATCCAATGAATGCTAATGCATTATCTGATATTATTGTAGCTGGTATGCCAAACCTGGTTACTATTCCCTCATAGAAGTCTAGGATACTAGATTCATTTGCCTCCTTGAGAGCTACTGCTTCAATCCATTTAGTGAAGTAATCTGTGGCTATTAAAATCCATTTGTGCCCTTGACTTGAATTGGGATTAATGACTCCAATGAAGTCCAAACCCCATTGCATGAATGGCTGGTCAACTGAAATTGGATGCAATGGAAGGGAAGCTAGTCTTTCTTTACCTGTGAAGAATGCACAATTCTTGCACCTCTTGATCCATGCGTAGCAATCACTGAAAATCTTGGGCCAATAATAACCAGCCCTCATGATCTTTAGAGCTGTCACTCTTGGTGCAAAATGACCACCAGCTGGTCCACCATGGAACTCTTCCAACATCCTTTGAACCTGATTTGTACTGATGCATCTCAGCAGCACTCCATTCACATCTCTCTTGAACAAAACACCATCAACAAGGGCATATGGGACAGCCTGCAATCTGAAGTGTCTTCTTTGGGTCTTGTTCATCTCGGAGGGCATAGACCTATGCTTAGGAAGTGCATTATACCTTGGGTCCAGCAAGGAGTGGGGACATCATTATTTTCTCTTGGGTGCTACTTTGCTCATGGCTGTCTTGCAACGCCAAAACAGCCTCCTTTTCATTGCATGCTTCTTTTGTTTGCTCAAAATCAGCTGCTCACATAATCCTTTCCTCGACCAGCTTGGTGACTTTGATCTCAATGTCATACTCCATGACACGAGTGATCCAACCTGCCCTTTTTTCATTTAAGTCTTTGTTGAGGAGGAAGTCTTTAACTCCCACGTGAGAAACCAACAACTGGACCTTGTTGTTTGAGACTAAATGCTTGAATTTCTTCAAGCTTTTGATTACTGCAAGAACATGCTTCTCAATAAAAGAATACCTCACCTCATAGTCCTCCAGGCTTTGGCTGAAGAAAGCAATTGGCTGCTCATCATTGTCCTTGTTCTGCTGTACCAAAATGGCAGAAATGGTATCATTACCCCCAAATGCATAGAGGATGAAATCCTTGGAGAAATCTGGGTTGATGAGAGTTGGTGCTTGAGAGATGGCTTCTTTGATTGCTTCAAAACTCTCCTTGCCTTCTGTTGTCCATTTGAAAGCCATGCTTTTCTTTAACATCTTGGTGATAGGTTTGACAAGGGCTGCAAAATCTGGGACAAACCTCCGAACAAAATTTATTCTCCCCAAGAAACTTGAAGGGCCTTCTTGTGGCTTGGCAATGGTAGTGCTCTTATGGCTTCAACTCTTTCTGGATCAATTGCAATCCTTCTTTAGAGACAATGTGGCCAAGGAGCTTTCCTTCATGGGCTAGAAAAACACATTTCTTAGGATTCAAGGAGACTCCAAATCTTCTGCACCTTGTGAATACTTGTCTCAAATGAAGGAGGTGGTCTGCTGCATTTTTGAAAAAACAGTGATATCATCAAGATATATCAGCACCATGTTGTTAATCAAACCTTTGAACGCCATGTCCATTGCTCTTTGGAAGGTAGCTCCAGCGTTGGACAGCCCAAATGGCATTTTCCTATATGCATAAGTTCCCCATTTGGTTGTGAAGGCTGTCTTGAACTGATCTTCTTCCTTCACCATAATCTGATTGTACCCTGAGTAGCCATCAAGCAATGAAAACCTTTCGGAGCCAGCAACAACTTGTAAAATCTGCTCCATAGAAGGAAGTGGGTAATGGTCCTTGAGAGATGCTCTATTCAAATCTCTGAAATCAACACACAATCTGATTTCCCCACTCTTCTTCCTAACTGGGACCAAGTTGGCAACCCAACTAGAATGCTTGATTGGGAATATGATTCTTGATTCTATCAACTTATTCAATTCCTTCCTCATGAGAGGCTCCATGTGTGGATTGATTGGCCTTTGTTTTTGCTGATGGGTTTAGTATTTGGGTCCAATTCAATGGTGTGTTGAGCTAACTTGGGATTGAAACCTTTCAAATCTTCATAGCTCCAAGAAAACACGTCAGGGAACTCTTGACAAAGTTGTATGAACTCATACCTTTCTTGCTCGGTTGTCATTTTGCCAACTTGGAGTGATTTTCCTTCTTCCACCGAGATGGATACTGAATCTTCTCTCTTCACTTGGATGTTTGCTTTCTCCTTCCTAAACTGATCATTAGGATTGAAAATGGACTCCAAAGTAATAAGTCCCTTTGGTAGTTTGTTGGTTCTCAGCTGTACCACTTGATCACCATACTGCTGCTCCAACTTTTCCTGATTTTTAGCTGAGAACTCAGCCTCTTCTTGTAAGAAATGGATGATTTGTTGATCATTTTCAAACACTTGCCAACTTACATTGTTGTCCAGCACTGAAGGCCTTACAATCACATGGATGTTTGGCTATACCTTATCTTTTTGAATGCTCTCCACAACGTCAAAGGCTGCCCCAACTGCTGCAAGCCTATCAGCAGCTTGGTTCTCTTTCCTAGGAATTGATTTGATGCCAAAACCCTCAAAATCTTCAATGAGGTCCCACACCCTATTCTTGTAGCACTTGAGTAGATCATTCTTGACAGCATGCTGCCCCTTGACCTGGTTGACAATCAACTCACTGTCACCGAAGACTTGCAAGTTCTTTATTCCTCTCTTGATTGCCCAATGCAATCCTTGTATTAAGGCTTCATATTCAGCAGTGTTATTTGAGCACGCAAACTGAAACCTAAAAGCTGAATAATACCTTACTCCTTGAGGTGAAACCAGCATGGCTCCCCCTCCTACACCTTGTCTACTCCTTGATCCATCAAAGAACAACTGCCATACCTCATTTTCATCCTTGTGGTCTGGCTTGGTGATGCTAGGAATGGGCTGATCTTCTTCATGTATGCAATAAACTCCTAGCTCAGATTCTTCTACTTCTTGATAAGGATCAAAAGCATGCACCTTGTTTGCCCATTCATCAAGAGTTAGATCTGGGATGCTTCCTACCTTGGTGTCAGCCTCATCAGTGCTTGGGTGATCTTCTTGATCAAACGCTGAACAATTGGCATTGATCTGACTTGGGGTGTAGGGCTCAATGTGAAAGTTTGCAATAGGCTCAGACCTGATTGTGGTTTTGGTTCCATATCTTGTTCTGAACAGCATGTGTGACCAATCAGCAGACAAGTAACCTCCGATCTTGGCTGTGAAGTCCCTTGACAAACATAGGGCAAAAAGTGGTGGAAGGTCTATTACTGATACATCTTGCAAAACAACCACGTTGGGACATGCATGCAAGGTAAGACTCAAGTTTTTAATCACCCCACTATTGTCCCATTGTCACTTTGTCCCATCTAGTTGCACTACCCCTTTGGATATGGTTTCATACTGGATTCCCAACTGATCAGCTATTTGCTTGGGCATTACTGAACTACTTGCTCCGGAATCAATCATGTAATTGTGTACTAATTGATTTCCAATGATCAATGAAACATAGAATGGAGGGGGTTTCAACATTTTACCTTGCTGTCCTCCATGATTCCCCTCAGGCTGGGCAGCATTTGTGAGCACCTTCTCTTGCATTCGGACCTGCTGATTTGAAGTTGGCCAGTCTTTCATGGCAGCTTGTAACAAATCTCTTTGGCCTGGGATAGATAGGGATTCCCACATTGATATGTTTACATTTGTCTTCTTCATCTGATCAATGATGCTGAATGGTGATGAAGTATCTCTTTGCTATCCCTTGGTTTGCATATTCATCCCTTGCATGTGGGCAGCAACAACTGGCATTTGAGTTGGCTTAGGAGCTGTCCTTGGCTGCCCTTGTGCATTTGAAACTGGATTTTGTTTGCCAACCATTTGTGGAACCATAGAAGGTTGTGAATTGCTTGGAGCTAATGGTTGTTCTTCCCCTAAATTTCTTCTTTTTGACCTTGTGTTGGCTGCAACACTTTGGGAAACCATTTGATTCATGCCACAAAAATCTTCTGCCTGCCAGTTTACAAGTGTGGTATCATTTGGGGCTGATTGCTGTTGGAATGTTTCTTGTTGCTGGTCATTTCTTTGACTACCTTCACCCTCCACACCAGTTGAAGTCACCATTAATGCTTGATTCAAGGCACCGTTGAAGCACATGGACTGGTTGTGAGGTTCATTGCATGGAAAACACCAATCATACTCTTGGGCTATGTTATTTTGCACTGGCACTAATGCTTTAGAGGCAGATGTAGCATTGGGATTATAGGGCTGAAATGGTCTATTGGCAGGAGGCCTTGCTTGATTTGGATTTGCAGCTGGATTGGGTGGTCTTTGAGGCTGGTATGGCTACTGTTAGGCTGAGTTTGAGGCTGGAAGGAAGGTCTAAAACCTTGGGCTTGCTGCCTCTTGAGTGTAACCAGCTCATTACCTAGATTTTGCAATTGCTTCATGACTTCTTGAAGTTCATTTGAGGCACTAGAAGATGAAGTGGAAGCTTCACTTGAATTCTGATTTCTAGGAGTGGGGATAGGAGCCAAATTAGGCATTTGATTAGTGTTTGGGCTCTCTAAACTTGGAAACAATGGCATTGGGGGTCTAGGAGCCAGCTTGCCAGCTTGAATCAAACAATTTTCAGCTCTAATGGCTATGCTATAAGCAATGGGGATAGTTGTGCCTCCCATGGACTGAATTAACATAGAAATATCAGAATTCAAAGCTTTAAGGTAATAAAGGAAAGCACCTTTCTTGTTGGCCTGACGACCACCTGGAATTCTCTCCCAAGTCCTTTGAAATCTGAAGTTAAAATCAGTCAGCTGCTCATTGGGAGCTCTCTTGATGGTTGTCAGCTGCTCCAAAAGGGACAAGTTGTCTCCTTTCTCCCCAAACTGCTCATGGAGAGCAATGCATAGCTGGTTCCAATTTTGAATAGAACCTGAAGCAAGACTCCTGAACCATTGCAAAGCTTTCCCTTTGAATGAAGATGCCAGTAGTTTGACAGCAACTTGCATCTCATTAATCTCATGGATTGCACAAATGTTGGCAATGTCCTTGACATGATCACCAGGAGTAGTTTGATTCTCTCCAGTGAAGTATGGAATGTTCTTCAATGCTGCAACTGGGATTGGATTTTGTGCATTGAGAGCAAGTGGGCTGCTGCCAGTGAAATTGACATAAGGGTTGTTTTGTGCCATTCTGATTGGCCTTAGAACCCTTGTTGATTGAATGAAAGGCCTGCCAGGTGGAGGAGTTGAGAGAGTTCTGTTTGGTGGAGATGGAGACCTTTGAATTCTCCTCCCTCTTTGCCTTCTTCTTGGAGATAACTGCAGATATTCAAACAACACCTCTTCTTCTAGCTCTTGACCTTGTGGTGATTCTTCTCATGAGTTTTCAGGTCTGCCTGCACTGCTAAAACCAGTTGATTCTTCTTCCTTGGAGTCACCAGATGTGTAATTTATAGCTCTTTTAAAGCAAGAAACTTGCAACAAATGCACATCAATTTTTTTGCAATGAAGATGAAGACTCTAAGGTCCCACCGGGCATGCCAAAACTGTTGTTGCAAATCAGCAAAGCACCCCGGATGTAGAGATCAAGTTTCTAATTTGATGTCTTAGGGCATCCAGTGTGATTGCACAACATTGAAACCTCTCTCCAAGTGTGGGACTTGTAAAGTGAGAGAGGAATCTCCAGATTAGAGGCTGGTTCCTCAACTCCTCTGATCAGATCTATTACTTGCACAATTGTAGAGGTTTAAATCCTAATTCTACTCTAGATTCCAAGGAGACAGAGATAGAAAGTGCAAAAATTTGAAACTAAGCTAATAAGGTGATGCACCAAAGGAGTGGTGAGCACTTCTTGTTTATGTAGATTGACACATTTCATAAAATGCAACATAAAACATCATGCACAGGCTGATAAGATGTAATCAGAGGTCTGAAATGAAGCAAGCAACACAAACAAAGGATTGAAACCCATTCACAGAGCCTGCATTGTCATTTCCACTATCAAAATCCCTGCATTACAACATCAAAGAGGCAGAAAACCTATTACAATTTTGGAAGAGGTCTGATACTTCCAAAAATCACTTCTAAGGTGAAAAAAGGGAGCCTGCATACACAAAAATGTTCCACCTTTGAAAAATGAGCCAAATCTGGCTTTTACAGTGCAAGGGACGAGCCCAGGAGAGAGAAAAATGGAAAAACATGGGAGCCATTCCACCATTGACCAAGAATGCATTAAAACAGCATGGGCATCCTTACAGACCCATTCCCTAACATTTTTGACCATGCTGGGAGAGAATGCGAGCCATTCTTCATTAAAATCGGTGGTTGAAACGTCATTTCTGCTCATGACCACGTACCTGAAGTGTTTTTTGATTTTATCTCTCCAAACTCCATCAAAATGCAAAATTGACCCTGGAATCTTGTAGATAATTTCACCAGCTTTCCATTGATATAAAGAACGTGAAAATCTGAGCTCTGGATCGAAAGATATGGTGATTTGAAAATTTAGGGCAAAAACAGGCCGAAATCGGATCGGTGGGCAAAAAATTTGAATTTTTTACCTTTTTGGTCATTTGGAAAATTTTCAAAAATTCCCCACCCCACTGGTTTCAGGTGCCATGTGGCACATGTTTTAATTGGTCGCAGGCCCTTCTGCTCCATTTTACTTCATTTTTGCCTTTGGAAATTTTTTCAAAAATTTCCCACGGCCGCCGATGAGGTGAAGACACGTGGCGTGATGTGATTGGCTCGGGCCTGTCTCTCCTAAATTTTCCATGGGTCGCTTCGATATTTTGACTTGGACACGTGTCAAAACCCCATTAGGTGTGGGTTTGACCCTCCAAAATTCCCATGTGGGCTTGCTCTGAATTTTTTGCCCCAACTAGACACGTGGCGAGATTCTATTGGCTCGCAATAAGGGGGGCGGGCCTTTTTCTTGAATTTTCCATTATTTTCCCATTGGGAAAATTTCCCAAGTTCTCCCGCGCTCCACCTGCCCGAGGGACACGTGGCACATTCTTATTCGTTGGCGGGGGTAGTGGGCCAAAACTTCACCTTTTGGATTTTCGGCAAAACACTTTGCCAAAATTTCAACTTTTCCTCCGCTCTCTGAAACTCCGGCTCCTGGTGACACGTGTCATGTTCTAGTTCGTCGGTGGGTAGGTGTCACAATTTACTTTTGGATTTTTTGGCAAAACATTTTGCCAAAATTTCTAACTCCCCTCCATGCCCCACTTTTCCGGTCCCTTAGGACACGTGTCTTGTTTTAATTGGCCGCGGGGCCATCTCTCCAAAATTTCCCTGTGCAAACACTTAGCCAAATTTTCCAATTTTCACCCCTGGACGCGTGGCAGCTCCTGATTCGTCGGTGGGTCCCGGGAAAAATTTTCCTTTTGAAACCTTTGTTAAGTTAAGGAGGAGGTAGTCCCCAATAGCATGCCTCATATAGACACCAACACATATATGAGCCTCACATACC
Source organism: Taxus wallichiana var. yunnanensis (assembly GCA_018340775.1). Lineage (NCBI taxonomy): Eukaryota > Viridiplantae > Streptophyta > Pinopsida > Cupressales > Taxaceae > Taxus > Taxus wallichiana. The sequence continues at coordinate 699,588,222 of CM031243.1, read as the reverse complement.
TTCAGGTATTTCGAGGACTCCAACCTAAACATATCAGAAACCTACCTTGTGCTTTGACTTCTAGTACCTTATATAAACCAATTTTTCTTTTCACACATTTATAAAGCTAACCAAGATTTAAAAAACTTTCTCGTTGATTTTATGATTTGCATTAAACAACTATCTTTCACTTATTTATTATCAGTCTCAAACCCATAATACCACATACATGTCATATCCACTACAATAATTTATGGATAAAACCCAAGACCCTCTCCCGAGTTAGATCAAACACGTCGAAATCTCTAAGCTTCCTTACCTAACTCCCCTAATGTTCTTTTCTATTGGGGATTTTACCTTTGAGGAACTCCTAGATACTAATCATATGTCCCTCAACAATTATCTCGCCTCATGAGCTATCTCGTATCCCCACCAAAATCAAGAACCCGAACAAACCTTAGTATTGTTACTTACAATCCCACCTAAAAATCGTTCATTAAGAAATTTGACCCTTATTCTACCTCAATTTGTATTAAAACACATAAACTTGTCTCATCATTTCCCTAACTAATTTCAATCTTAATACCATCTCATCACATACCACGATTGGCCACCCAATGTCCTTACTACTTGTTTCTTCATCTACTTCCCATAACATTCTTCCACACATGAGTTCCCTAATGCACATGGTTATCCACGCGTGTCTAAATATCCCGCTTTCTCAACAAAGCATCTTTCAAGTATGCCTCATCTATGAGCTCCTTGGTTACCTCTCGTATATAGTATCTCAAAATCCTCATCTACAATCCAAAACTTGGTTGTATCCATCCCTATGTCTTTACCTCCTATGAATACAAGTGCGATTACTAATGCTCATCTCGTGTCTCAACGAGAACCTACGGTTGGCTTCCAACAATATGGTTACATCCCCTTTAAACAAAATATGTTGCACTCTCATGACCCTTCCTCAACACTTACCTCCCCCAATCTTATCAATATATATACTATTCATCATAATCATTGGGTGCCCAACCAAATTACAATATGTTAGGAAATTTTCCTCCTTTCTAGAATCCTCCATTATCATTCCAAAAGCATCAACCAATCCTAGTTTACACGTAAGGTAATCTACCTTAGAACATTCAGATACCTCAATTTGACCTTCTATAATACCTCATGAGTAGGATGGAAAACTTAGAAGCTTCTACCTTGGGGCCCAAAAATGCATTTTTGTATAAGCAAATCAGTAATGAACCTATAAATCTATTAATCCCAATCGAGACCATACCCCACACATTGGGAACTCCCCAAGTTTATTAAGTTTTATAGTAAGGAGGACCCTCAAAACTATCTGAGAGAATTTTGACATGCCTGCTATCTTGTAGTCCATGATGATGCTCTTTTTCTTCACACCTTTTCGGTGTCACGGCAAAACTTGCCTTAGATCAGTTATAGTAACCTCACCTAACATTCCTTGTACACATTCACATAACTAGCCCAAATATTCCTTGATCATTTCTCCATCAAAATTTTGAAAAGGTATCTATTACCAACCTCTATGCCATTAAACAGTTTGAGGATGAGTCCCTTTCCAATTTTTTTGCCGTATGGTGAGGATTTATAAACCAATTATCATTCTCACTTCCTTAGTCCGAATCAATCAAATTGTTTGTTTGGTCCTGCACCAAACACATCTCTTCCACACTCCAAATCTAGTCCTTTTATACTTTTGAATAAGCCTTTACCATGGTCATAAAATTGGAAGTGTGAGCCCTTGAAAAAGGAAAACTTAAACTACATTAAAAAAACCAACAAACTAGATCATCCCATATCTTGAAAGTGTGACAAGCATACCCTCACCGAAAATTTTTATTTAAAGGTCATTTCATGCCCTCCTCCAAAGCACCCCAACCCCATGTCGGTGTTATCCCATCTCTCTAAGTATTCGAATGTGTCATGTTAACATGCCCCTATGTGATTTAGGGATAGCAAGTGCATCCAGGAACTTCTAAAACGAGATCCATCAAGACATGTTCTTTGAGAAGCTTTGGAAAGGTTGTTTTCTTACCTTCCTAAGGCTGGTGTGCACCCCCTAAATGGAATGAAAATATAAAACTCATCAAGGAGGTGTATCAGAGAGACAATAATGTTGTGTAATTGTTTTTAGAAGATTCTGGGAAGTTTCAGAATTTTTGGAGCAGTTTCAAGAAAAGTGGGTCCTGGAGGGTAAAGTAGTGCAGTGCAAAAACAATTCTTCAACTTCAAGAAGTGATTCTGGGAGCTCCGTAAGGAGTTAAGAGCCAAAAAAATTCAAAATCTGATTCAGATATCTATAGGATAGTGGTATCACTTTTTCACAACACTCAGGTGGTTCTATCCACAACCTGTTTTCAGCATGTACAACCTTTGATCCTAGAGAAAAATCCTATTTTATAGGGGTTTTCGGGAAGAATCAAGTAATGATACCCCATAATTGTGTTAAAAATTCCATTTTCATGATATTTCATATAAATAATCATTAAAAATCCTCTGGGAACTCAAGTTATGCCTCCAACAAGTTGCTTCACAAGGTAAAGGAGTTAGTCATTTTTTGGTGAAAAATAGACCAATCAGAAGGTGGCACACTTTTGTGCACAAACCATCCCAAAAATTTTGGACGGTTGGGAAAAAAATTGCACCCAACCTCATTTTAGGCCCATGGACCCTCATATGACCTCCGTCGAGCCTAACTAAGCTAGTTTAGCCCCATGCACTGATTTTAAGCCCCACTCCGCCCATTCATGTTGTGTCACATGGCCCAATGGGAAAGGGGTGGAATTTTTTTCACCAACCATCCCAAATGTTTGGGATGGTTGGGAAAATAAAGTGTAATCCTCCCCAAGTTAGGAAAATTTGCAAAAAAATATTCTTCTTACATTTGCTTCTACACTGCAGACACACACGGAAACCATTGTTTGTTGACACTTCTTCGTTTCCTCCATCCCCACTACTTCAATTCCTCCATTTTTCTCTCCATGCAGTAATTTTATCCTCTACTAGTTCTATCATGCAAAAACCTCACTTTTAAATTTGTTACTAGTCGCGTGTGTTGTTAGAAGCCCTTGTAGGCAAAATAAAGGAAACGCTCATATCTTCGTAATCCCAATGCGGAATCCATGAAACTTGGAGCATCTCTTCTTCTCCCAAATTCCTTCAATATTACAAAAATATAAATTAAAAGGTGCCTCAGACCATTAATGGCATCAAAATATAATTTTTTTCCCTAACTTCTTTTACTCGATTTCCCATCAATCCAGAGCGGGTGAAACTAAAATCATGAAACATGATTCCAAATGAAAAACCTATCCCAATGGAATTATTTTCATTGAAATTTGAGGTGGGGAAGAAAACCTTAAAAAAGGCTTGGTGACTCCATTAATGGCTACCCTGGTAGCTCCATGCCCGAAGCTCTCACCAGATGAATTTTTTTATGACCTTTCCCCTTGAGAGAAACACAGTGAAATTTGGAGCACGATATCGTGATGAAGAGACGAATCCAAAAATGTTGTTCCCATCACAAACCAAGGTAGTTTTAACCACTTACTAAAAATAGCATATTTTATGCTTCCCCACAGTTAAAAATTTAACTCCCAGAGTTGCAAGTTTGATCATCCAAGATAGTCGGGGAAAGATTGCAAAATGAGAAGCAAGACAAAAACAACAATTTTCCCAAAATAATAGGTCCCCAAAAAGTAACCTACTAAAAATATAAATGTGCTAAAAATAGAAATTCCTCAAAGCAATAGAAGAGGATGGAATGTTCCATGAGGTTCTAGAGGGTGAAATTGGAGTAAAAAGGTGATATGTCCCAAAATAGCAACTCCTGGATCCCATGGCCTAAAAATAGAAATTTTTCGGTTTCAAGTACGAGAAAGTTGTAGATGGACCCATTTTCACTCATATTTCTACTTTTTACTCTCCACGGGATGGTAAGATGATTTCATTTCTCAAATAGAGGAATAATAACTTCATAAGGGTCCTGGAAGCATCATCTTAAGCTCAATTGTGTCCAGAAGCAAGGTAGGACATCATGAGGCGTGGCGGTGAATCCATCACAATCTGTCAATGAGCTGGGTGAGTCAAAGTGAACTAGTCAGAGTGAGATCAATGAGCTAAAAAATTCATCAACCAAGTATCAAGGAGTTTCATCGTAAGCATTGCATCGACCATCTCAAACTCATGTTGGGAGGTCCGGAACAATGTTTCTTGACACTCATTTCACAAGCTACAGTGTTCATGCATGATCATCAGCAGAAATATATTTGTCAATATCAAAGGCATCTTCATTCTTAGGAGCATCTCTTCTTTTCCCTCCTTCCTCATTTTTCCCCTCTTTCTTCTATCCCCTTTCTAATTCTTTTTTGGGCATAATCATTGTGTTCGTCTCATTCACTTGAGTGAATTTATAAAGTAAGATTGTAAAAGTCCCTTTAATTAATAAAAAGGGAACTTATTTCTCACTTCCTATGAATGTGAAAATTCATGAGTTGAATGAGACAATGAAGATTCATGTGGGAGGTAGGCAAAGAGTCAATTTGCATTGCGCTAAATTGGTATGGCTTCTCCATTCCAAAGGATCCTGAAATTGTTTTACTTTGTGGCAATAGTGGATTGTGTTTGTTTAACTTTGTGTCATCAATATACCTGAAATAAAACTAAAATTTCTTATTTTCATTTGCTTTGTACAACTTGTGTAAATTTCAATCAAGAAATAGAGTTTCTGCTTTCAAATATGTATGGATGTGTGCAACTTTGTATACATGGTTTCCTTGCATCATTGACGTAATAGGCATAGTTGTTATAAGCATCTTGTGTTTCTTCCACTTCTCTCTTTTATGCACTTTGTAAGCATAGTGATGAAAGGTCTTTGTATACTCGATAGATGAATATGAGAACTTGGTGTTTAAGTTTTCCATATCACTAGATAGCTTCATTGTGTTTTTCTCTATATTGAATGTTGAACTATTTTGGTTACTAGGTGTGAGCTCTGTAATTGTCCTACTCAAGGCAATAATCTTCATTTCCTAGTTTCTCTCCTTCCCCTCATCATTGTAATTTCCTCCCTTATACCCCCTTACAAGAATTTTGACATAGGTTCATTACAATGTCCATGTGTGATCCCAGCTAATTTGGCCACCCATAACATTTAGACGTGATTAGTGTTAGGTAATAAGGGATAAAATATGTGGAATAATCCCTCACAAAATCACAACAATAGAAACTAATATGCTAGAAAATATTACAGATCTGAAATAAAAGTGTAGAATAATAAAAGAACAACACAAAGAGATAGTATTTAACGTGGTTCACCTAATTTGGGCTACGTCCACCAAGAATCACTTGCTTAGATTTTATTACAAGCCACCACTCTCTCAATACAATACCTAGATCTGTTTGGAGCTATGCTCAACAAACTCTATAGAATTCACACCCAAATTCAGACACATCTGCAATGTTATGTAAACCTTACCATATGCACAAAACCACATAAGTAGACAATTGCTTTAGAAGTTTTACAAAGCGTGGGTATCGAACCATGGGCCAAAACCGTCCCATAAACCTATGGGTTAAAAATCCCGCCCATATGAGAAAATCACGTTTCCCATTATATCAAGAACATTTTTCAAGGCCAAAAAAATTTACGATTGTATAGTATAACTATCGAAAGTGTACAAGTACTCTTATTATATAGTCTTTAACATTTTCATACATGAAAACAAGCTCGTAACCTAACAATTAGAATTAGTTTACTTTCAATAATGGTGGTTGTACCTTTCAATGTAGAGGGTTGTAGTCTCTGTGAACATTGGTGGAGACACCTAATTTAACATATCGACAAATTTTCTCACCAACATTTTTGGCGACTCACTGGGAGAGATTTTCCCAAGTGCACCCAAAATTATATATATATATATATATATATATATATATATATATTCAAAAAATTAAAAAATAAGATTTCAAAGGAAAATCATTTTTGAAGGTGACTCCATCAAGGAACAAATCCTTATCACATTTGTTTCCCATGCACAATGAATAAATTTCCAGATTAGAGTAAAGTACCAATGAGTGATAGTAAAGAAGAAGAATATTGTGATCGAGAAAAGAAGATTGTTGATCAACCATGGTTCCGAACCAATTCTTGCAAAGAAGGGAATTTGAGAATGACATAAGGGTCTCTTTCTTCAAGTAGTTACATGTCTCTAAAGATCAAAGAAAGATGGGGTAGAATTAGGAAGATTTCTACTTGTGAAGAACCCATCATCAAATCTTGGTGGTTACACTTCGAGAAGAGCTTTATTAAAGGAAAGAAAATGGGAATTGTTGTGGCTGACAATCCAGAATGTAAGAGACTGATGAAAAGATGTGAGGGAGGTACAAGGTGTTATATGAAATCCATGGAGATGAAGAATCTACTAAAGGTAATACTTTCAATCTCACAACTAAATGAAAAGCTCAAGGCCATGTCTTTCATCGCACTCCCTTCCTTACATATAGAAATGATGAGATGACATCCTTAAAAACTGAGTATGTGTAAAGAGTCATGAGCATTGACAAAGAGAATCGACCCCTGGACCTACCTCAAAGTTCTAAAATATGCCAAGGCTCTGCAAGAAATATATGAGCAACTTGAAGCACTCCATAGCAAGAAAGAAAAAGAAGAGGATATTTTTCCTATGGAGGATGATGGTGCAAGATCCACCGAAGAAAAATTTTGCAACCTCACACAACTCACTACAAAATTAAGAACATTGTCCTTCTTCCACTCTCTAGATGAATTCCTTACATACGGTGATGAAGAAATGAACATTTTGAAAAGAGAATATGTGAAAAGGCTTCAAAGCATAATAGAAGGAAATTATGACCCCAAATCCTATCATGAAATTTGGAGGTATGCTCTAGCTCTGTAAATAAGGTATGAACACCTTGAAACACTTCGTGTTATCAACAATGAAGAAATTCAAGAGTATCTTGATGACTACCCATACTACGAGGTGTTCATCCCCGGAATATTCTTATATGCTCTAAATAAGATCTTATCATGGAACCTTCCGACAAAAACCAAAGCAACATCATGGAGGACAAGGTAGAAGACATGAAAATGGAACCGTCATTCATCAACTCATTCTAGCTTAAGGAACAACCCATTAGAGGAGCAATGGATTCAAGAGAGGAAGATCCTTGTTGCATGATGGATGATTTAATGTTTTCTAAAGATTCCACCAACAATGAGGAAGTACAAGATGACAAGTTTGAGGTAATCATGGACAATCCCCTTTCAAATTTTGATCCTTCAATTAATGATGGAATGGAGATATGTGAATAAGTGCAAGAAATCCATCTTGCATCATGGACTGAGGATAATGAATTCAAGATGGTCATGGATAATTTTCCTTCCTATTTTTATCTTTCAAGTGATGTAGAAATGTTGAATGAAGAAAAGGAGATAGTTGAAGAATCAAATTCCCTTATTCAATCATGGATGACCAAATGGGAGAGGCCAATTTTATTTTCAAATCCGAGGAGAATGAGCAGCTTGAGCATAACCTCCTCGAGGAATCAACTCCATCATTCCTACCCAAGGATTGTTGTGTTGATCATCATGGTAAATATGAAATATTTCATTTTCCATATGAGCACGAAGATTCAATAATAGATGATTAGGATAGAGATGAAAATCCTTCCCATATTGTTACACCAACATGGTCTTATGTTTCCCATCAAGAGGATGATATGGATTTTGAGCTCAAAGGAGTGCCCTTCCCATGAAGTTTGGACCTCTTCTCCTTGTCAGAAGGTGTGGTGAGTCAAGTATGCTCGTGCTCACAAGAAATTGAATCTTGGGCAATATAAAGCATGGAAGAAGTGAATGAGGATATTCTAAATGAATCATGGGTGCATATGGATCATATTTTCAACCATCTCCTGGAAGCACGATGAAAATATTATTCCAATGAGGATGAAGATGAGTATATGGAAAACTTGGAAGAGTCATATGTACAAGATATCTTGAAGGTTGTAGAAGAAACTAAAGATCCTCAACTCAATCTTGAACTCTTGACTCGGGCTATAGAGATGCAAGATAGGTATGAAACAATATGTTCTTCTTATTTTGATTCACTAATGTTTTATGTTGAGATTGAGCGAATGGATAATTTTGATGTCCTTACTAAAGCCTTGGATGGTAAGAGTGTATTTGTACGAAGAATTCCATGAGTGCAAACGAATGAAGGTTCTTGAATCTCCTAATATTTTCCCCAATATTGAAGATGAAATCTCTACCATCGAGGAATATAGTGGGGAAATGTCAAGCTTGCATTGAAGAAATTTGTTCAGAACAAAGTGAAAATATACAAGATTCTTGTGAGTGTGTTCAAAATCAACTTGTTCCCACCACTTTGGAATGCTCCACCAGTAAATAACAAGAGTTCATATGGAAAAATACACTCAAGGGTAAAGAATGCCTCTATGAAGAAATTGAGGGTGGTAGTTCTGAAAATGATACCAAGATGAACTTCGAGCAAATGGATATTGATGAAAAATTCTCTGGAGTAAAAAGTGAGAATGTGCATGACTCTTACAAAAGGATTCAAAATAAGAATGCACGCACTACCTACCTCCCAAGCTTCAAATGGACTAGAACATGGCTTCATGCCGTAACATTCACCTCGTTAAAGATGAGGTCGACAATTCAATGTGTGGCACATGTTCTAGAAAGCATCCGCTAAAGCGGAAAAGTGAGGTGTTCAAGGAAGCTATCAAATGGGAATAAAATTAGTTTGTGTTTACTACCTGTGAGTGCCTTGTTGATTCAATAGATATCCCCATCCTGTAATCCAAGGATGAATAATATTTTCATGATAAGATCATCTTTCCCACTTTTGAAGACATGGAGAAATGGTGTCTCACGATCGTAGGACATCAAGTAAAAGCTGCAATATACAAAGGCCCCAAACGGTGACAAAATTTTCAATAGATGCAAGAAATTTCCTCATATATTATGAATTTGAAGATGAAATCTTGGTGTGTCTTCTTCTTCTCAAGTCATCTAAATCCATCACAGGAGCATGGTATGATCAAACAGTGACTTTTTTGCTCCAAAGGTCAGACTTTAGTTTGTTGTTCCATGATGGAATGTACTTTTCTCAACTGTTATCGGGTATGTCTATATTTTCTCCCCACCTATATAAATATCCCTCCCCTGTAACATGGTTTCTTTTTTCTGTTGTATGTTTCTCTCCCGTTTCGTATGTTTCCCTTTTTTTGTGTTTGTGTCGTGTGTTGATAAAGCAAGTTGTGTACTATATCTTTCTGGTGACTCTAAATCACAATGGATAAGGCACTAGTCAAAGTTATGTATTAAGCTTATTGAGTTCTCATGACATGTCCTCATTGGTATTGATCCACAACATGTCCCCAAGTCAAATCTAGTTATTATCATGATTTTTGTAAGGGAAAAATTCACACCTGAAAGCATGACAACCATACCCTACCTAAATATTTTTATTTAAAGGCCATCCTATGTCCTCCTCCAGAGCAACCTAACCCCTATGTCAAGTATTATCCCATCTCTCCGAGCAATCCAATGTGTTGTTTCAACATGCCCCTAGGTGATTTAGGGATAACAAGTGCATCTAGGCACTTCCAAAATGAGATCCATCAAGACATGTTCTTTGAGAAGCTTTGGAAAGGCTATTTTCTAGTCTTCCTAAGGCTAGTGCACATCCCCTAGAATGGAATGAAAAGATAAAACTGATCGAGGCGTATTAGAGAGACAATTGGTTTTGGAAGATTCTAGGAAGTTTTGCAGTTTCAGTAAAAGTGGGTCATGGAGGGTAAAGCAGTGTTGTTGGCTACCTTTTATGCTTCACTATACATATAAACATAGGAAGTCGTGGGATAAATCCCCTTAATTTAATGGTGAAGCTCCCATGTGATATATTTATTTATTCTACCAATATATTTGTAAATTAAAACTATTTTCTAGGTATTATCGATTCTTTATGGAAAAGTTGTGTTGGGAAAGTTGTGGTGAATAGAAGTGGAAAGGAACCGCAAGGTAATATCGATTCTATGAAAAGATACGTGTTTCATAACAAGTATATTATAGAGCTCATTATAGCCACATGGAATAAATAAATATTTAATGATTTTCATGATTTTCAGCAAATAAAAAGAAATGCGTTCAAATGAGAATTCAAGATAAAAAAATGTTTACTATAAACTATCACAGACGCATATAGAAGACTTGAAAGACACAAAGTTCCACAAAAATCCTCCTTCTTCTTATTCAAGTTCAAGCAAGTTTACAAAATGAACATGCAAGTATTCCAACACAAAGTTTGAAATATCAATGCACAAAGTATAACAGATGATTGCAAAAAATATCGATCCTTTGGCCCATAGGCCTCCCTCTCTATTTATAAGCAACCAAAAGGAAAATACAAATAGAATTCATTGATTACATTTCCACATGTGCCTAGCTACAAAACTACAAGAAGTTGAGAATTTTTCTCCTCAAATTTCTCATTGCTTGGCACGCATATGATATTCAAATGTTCTACATTATGCCACACATTTATAAGTAATTGAATTTTTCAAACAACTTGAAGTAATGGATTTTAACCAAATTACTTAAGTCTTGCAATCTTACTTGATTACTTAAATACAACATAAGGAAATAATAATAAGAAGAAGAAGAAGAAGAAGAATTCATTCTAGCAATAGAACTTGATTTAGGTCTAAATTTTCTCCTTTGTGTCATCCATGCTTGAATCCTTAGTCTCATCACCACTTTTCTCCTCAAAGGCATCATCTTTTTCTTTCCTTTGGTATATTACATGTCGATCCAACATATATTGAATTGTTTTTCCATCATCTTTAGCAATATCTTGCATTTATGTTTGTACCTAAACATCTCCTTTGCTAAGATTTTTCTAAAGCCTCTTACTTTTATTAGGTGTGCCCCAAGATCCTTAACATCTTGGTGAAGCTTTGACAATTTCTCCATTAAATCACAAGTGAAAGGACCGGTAACCTTATCCATTTCTTGCTTGAGGAATTGAAGAAATTCCTCCACAGTACTTAGGTGGCTTAAGCTAGTGTGTATCTTGTGATGAAATAGATACAATCATCTAGATTATCCAGAATATATTCTACCTCTTCTTCTAGTACCTTCATTTCTTCCATCATTCTTCTAAGTAACTTGGTTTGGAAAGAAAGGGTCATATCTTCTTGGTCGCCCTTTTTTTATTGATCCATCAGTACAACATACTCTTCAATCAACACCCTCTCTGGAAATGAATTTATTTTCTCAATATTCTCCAATTGCAGCTCAGTAATCCCACACTCATTGTCTATTTCCAATTTCAAATTATTCAACTGATCAAACCTACCCTGGTAATATCTCATTCCAACTAGCACTTCTGAATATTTTTCACTTTCCATGTCATTAATCAGTTTAATCCACTCATCCATAGTTGTATCTTTATCTCCCATTTCTTCTACTATTGTGATGACTTTGAGACTTGACTTTATCTTTAAATGAGATGCTACAAGTTGAGAAGAATAATTGACAACCTTTCAATGATATTCTCACACAACTTGGATATTTTATCATTAATTCTATCTCTCTCACCTTGTCTTTATCAATCTTAAGAAAAATTATATCAATTAAATTCTAGGTGTCATGTTTCAGTCCTTCAGTATTCACTTCTCCCAGAGGAACTCTTGTCATACTTATATTCTCTTCGGTTAATTATCCTTTTTTCTTTCCTGCTGCAAGGGTAGACACTTCTGTAAATTTCTAACATGATGATTCAACGATGATTAGCTTGGAAGTTACCTTGGTAGCTTTGGATTTATTCCCTCTCTTTTTCAAGACTTTTAAGTAGTTATAGGTCCATCTCTTCTAGATTTATTATCTCCTTGGTGTTTGGAACTATTTATAATTCTAAACAGGATGAGAAGTATTTCCCTAAATAAGTTGGGGTACCTGAGTACACAACCATCTCCTGAATTTTTACTACAAGCAGTAGGATGTACCATCATTTCTTGACTCATTTTTATAGTAGTACCTGCAATAGAACATTTTCCAACTCTACCATTTTCTAAGTTATCATTTGATTTTCAACTTACTTCTCCTTAGCAGTATTTCTGTTTGAACCCAAATAAGCTTCTTCCCTTTTTCGACCTCTTCATGCACTGGGAATCATTTTCAACCTCCATATGAATTTTTTCTTTCCCAATTTACTCTTTTGTAACAACTATTTTAAGTTCTCCCTTTTCTTTTGTTAATGAAACTTCATGAGGGGAAGGGTTATCCAACGCAGATCATGTCCCTCCTCATGTTGAGTGCTAGACTGATCATCTAATGATGGAGGAGGAGGATTTCTTGGTGGAGAGAAAGGAGTAGGATGAGGTGGTGGAGTGTCTACCCTTATTGGAGGGAGAATGAATGAAGCAGGTCTCAAGAGTGGTATGTTAATTTCCACTTGTGTTGTAGGAACTTGTAGGGAAGTAACAACAAAGGTTGAAGAAACAACCTATGTTAGTGAAATAATAGCTTCATTGGCGGTGACTTCAAAAGTTGATGTTTGTGCGGATGATGGTAGTTCTCCCCCTCTTAATGTTCTGGGATTTTTGGTCACTGGTGACCTCCTTGACCCTTTTCTACTCTCACCCAGTCCTTCCTTCCTTTTGGTGCTCTTTTGACTCATCTATTTCATTACTGATTCCTCCAGACAATAACCTCTTTCAAGGAGCCAATTTGAAGTGTAGACCAAGACCCTTGATGTTATTTCTTTAACTATCTTAACCTTATTCCTCTTGGATTGGAGTGGAGCATTATCTCCTCCCATTTGATTATAAGAATCAAAAATTACATTCCCATCATCATGGAGATTCTTAGGAATTTTGCTAAGCCAAAACTAATAATTTGTTGGATTGTCATCTTGTTATAGTCTCTTCTTCTAACTTCAAATTCATCCCTGCAATCAATCCATAAATATTCAAGTGTTGGGAGGTGCATGTAGTCCAATGTGATTGTATTTTGTGCAATATTCCTGAAGTCAAAATTTGTTTTGGCTTCATAGTCTTCTTATTCATAATGATGAAACATCTCCTTTGAAATATTCCTAGCCTTGTGAATGTTAGCACAATGATAATTACATATAATAATTGGGAAGCTAACCACCACTCTATGAATCTTTGATTGTAGGTCATGCATTTCCATTAGTTTTTGCATAGTTCCATCACTATCCACTTATCGTTATGGTATATTAGGAGTTTAAGTAGTTTTCTTGAGAAACCACAAACCCTTAGGTAAGCGAATTTAGTAAATTGAATAAAAATGCATCCATAATGGAAACTCGTCCCCAAGCTACATCAGCCATCCTTTTTTTTTCTTTAACTTAGGATTGAGTTGCAAATGATCTCATAAAGGAAGAATTCATTCACCTTCCTATAATTCTTGAAATAATCGACAACACTAGCTATGAATAGTTTCATGAAAAGGATCGAAGCCAAGATCCCTTTCTGTGTAGCCAAATGAAAGTCCCATTTGTTACTCGCAACATATACCAAATAAGAGGTCATCTTAAAATTGAGGGACTGCCTAACTCCTCTTAGCTGGTGATCAATATTGTCACTTATGATCTCATCCTGTTGATCAATGCATTAGTTTTGTTGGCCTCAATTATTCTAATGAAATAGTACATCCAAGTGGAGAAATATTTGGCATTCTTCTCTCCATTGATTTTTCATAACAAATAAGTTATGTCATTACCCTCTTGAACTAGATCTGATCTTACTATGGTTTTTTAGAAACCTGGATGGTTGTTTTCTTGCCTTCAAGTAGCTTGAATTCATCATTTTAATATAGTCTATTGTATTTTCCTCCCATTGTTTGATATCCTTTTCCATGTTCACATCTAACACTTTTTCTTTTGTGGGTATCTTCAAGCATAGTAGTTGAAAAATTGAGTATCAAGTCTCACCACCACATTTCTTGATGCATCTTTTACTTCCCTTTACTAGGATCATAGAACTTGGCACATTCCCAAATGAACTCGTGTAATTGAGCAGTGCTAGGGAACATAGTTGTTTGTATCAATCTTTTGTTGGTCAATTCTTTCATTAAAGGTGTTTTTCCTCTTTGCCTTAGATCTTTCTATTAACTCGGTTATGGATACATGGCCCATGCCTATGTCACTAATTTAAGCAAGCTTAGATACAACACAAGATTCAACTAGATAACCCTTATATTCATACTTCATCTTATCTCCTTATATTTCACTAATAGTCCCGGATCTAGATTGATGTAGCCTAGAATTCACTGTAAAGAACCCAAAGCGTGTTGTCACATCACTCGGCCCTAAACCGAGCGCTCACGAAGTGCGCAAGGGTACCAAGTCCCTCTTTAGAGTTGCTTGTCCAGAATGTTAGCATGATTGATATGTATATATCCATATTTATAACAAATAGTAAATAATCCATAGTGCATAAACCAGATCTAGATCTAAACCATATGAAATATTGACTAAACAATTATTATAATGAGATTTACCATATAATAACCATATTCAGTCACATCTAACACCAATATCCAGCCAATATGATCCATTATATTAAATATTGTAAAACATATAAGCTTCATACATCAAGATCCAGTTTCCATAGTCATGCGCACTAACAAATCCACAACATAACTCTACAATAATCGGTCTCTTCAAACCTTTCAAATCAATACATATATATAGGGATGGGGACTTTCCCTTCACCCACATGCACCTTCCAAAAATAGGCTACATGTTAATAATAGCCATGCGCCTTTACAAGAGGATACAAAAGCATGCAAGTGCTAATAATAGATCTTCTATTAGTTAACTCCTAGAATAGATCCTATTATTAGACTAAGAATCTGCATGGTGCTCGAACTGATGCAAAACCCAAAATATCCTTGTGTGAACTACAATTCTTCATATCTTTGCATGCTCCGCACTCCATGTCTAAAAATAGCCTTGACCTACGAAAAGTGGCTAAGTCTTGTTTCCAAATATTTTCGGGTGTGCTCGTGTTCGCTATAATTTCACGCTTTCTGCGTGCCCTGCTTTGTGCACCCAAACCTTCTACACTTACATCCTTGAGCTATATTTCATTTGCTCAACATTACCCCACACTAATTGCATTGCCACCCTTGGCAATGAGTAACCAACTTATCTCTCTAAGAATAAAGAATAAGGAATAAAGGAATAACAAAGTACTTGATCAAAAAGAATGAAGTGTCACTCGGCACTCTGCTCCTCTACCGACATGATCAATTCTGGATACTCATTTTTAACCTCTGCCTCCAATGCTTGTCAGTCACTTAGTGCCTCACCTATCTTATCTGAGATGTCTGTCACAATGGCGTCCAGTTCATCTTGAGTTATTTTCTCTTTCTCATTCTGTAGAACCTTGACAATGTTAGCCATGTTAGACATCATTCCCTTAATGAAATCCATCTTCTACGTAATAAGCTTCCCAAATTCATTTATCCTCTCACCTTTGTGTGGATCTTTTTCTGCTTTTAGGGCTTCGCACTTTTCTTTTATAATAGAAATTGTATCCGCGTGCCCGAGTGTCTCATCCTTCATCGCCTTTTGAACCTCATTATCTCGAAATGGTATAGACAGATTTGCACAATAATAATACTTTCTTAATATTCAAACGTACAAGATATTACAAATAAATAGGAGAAATTGATCCTATTTTCTAGGAGGTTGTTCTAACAACACTCCTCACATTTCTTATTTACGTGAATTTGGTTTAACAACCAAATCACATTCAAATAACTATATGAGTTGTTATTACAACTCATTTACTCCACATTATTATATTCACCAATATGTAAATATAATAAACACATCTAAATAATGTGAGCACTAAACAAGTATTCCTAACATTCCCCCCCTTAGTGCGAACATGGGGAAACAACAATTGCACTTCCTTCTGCAGCGTGCCACCCGTGCGTGCTCATGATCTGGATGGTTTTTCAGGACAGCCAACAACCTCAACATGGATGGTTTTACAGGACAGCCAACAACCTCAACATGGATGGTTTTACAGGACAACCAACAACCTCAACAGGGATGGTTTTACAGGACAACCAACAACCTCAACAGGATGGTTTTACAGGACAACCAACAACCTCAACAGGATGGTTTTATAGGACAACCAAAAACCTCAATATCATGATGTTGCTTTTCTTTTGTGCTTTCATCTATCCACAATGCTTTTCCTTCAGGGAATTATGTAGGAAATATCACTCACTGATTACAAATATGAAAAGAGAAAATGGAACATTGAGACCATGTTCCCCCCCTCAATGTGAACATTTCACTTATTCAAGCCATAATAGGAACACTAAGAAAAAATTACGCTGCACACAACTGGAATCAACTGCAACTCAGAAAAGAAAGCAAACTCACACACACACACTATCACCATGCTTCATGCGGCCCCGTCGTTGGTGACTGACGAGAGGTCGTTAAATGACCTCCAACCTCCTGTGCCTCCATCCTCCAGTAACATGTTGCTAGCTCAGCTGGTTTGGATATGAAGCTCAAAATACCTTCAATAATTTGGACGTCGCGTACAAGAGAAAATGCGTCCATGATTTTTTTAATTTTAATTTTTACAAATGTTGACAATGACTCATGACACTTATTAAAAAAATTGACTTTGACAATAAGATTATCCACACAAACAACACCAACTTAGACTCTAGTACTAACAATCTTATTATAACTTAATATCAAGGACCTTAGGAAAATACTAGACTAAAAAATAACTATGTGAACCTATAATAGAAGACTAAGACTAATTTAAATAAATGTTGGAAATACATAACAATGACATTTGACACTTGTTAAACCATGAACTCACATTAATTTGACACTACAAATTTAAATACAAGACGATGATCTCTTTAGAATGGGGTATATACAAACTGAATAAAACTAATATGACATGACAAATGTATACTAAACATCCTAAACACTAAACATATAATAAATAAAAATAAAACTCTTTGATGAAGAACCTGGAAATTTAGACTGGGCAATTTAGAGATCCTTGTGTTCATGGCAGCAGGTAGAGCTTTGGATGTGCACTGAAAGTTAGAGAGAAAAAATAGCTGCGTACATGGAACTTTGAAAATAGCGATGAGGACTGAGTCAAACCTAACAATCTGGACCGAACTCTCAAATGATAAATGACAGATCTGTACATGAATCTCCACCTATCTTGCATGTGTCCTATAGTGACAAATCTCCACACGGCTTTATAAAAGAGTTTACTTCGCCAAGCTTGATCTAAAACCGTCCTTCAGTAAAATACTCCTAACTTTCTCATTTCTTAACGAAATTGAGAATTTCAAAGTGTTCCGAAAAGCTTGCGACGCAAGGAATAAAACCTAGAAATCATTTTGGAAAATTCATTTTGATAAATGAGTAGTTCTGTGTAGAAATGTGGAAACTGTATTCCCGGGAGTCATTGATGCAAATCTCTGCCAAGTCGTGTCTTCCCAATCATCTAAAAGCAAACCGAACCAATTCTTCAATGTAAATGCAGCTATGGAGAAATCTGTGCAAATTGTGAATGCAGATCCAAGCAAATAAATACTGCAAACTTTTATTCCTCCAATGTTAAATGTAGAAGACACAGTCAACGTCAAGAGTATGACTTGGGAATATGTGTTGAGAATGCACTCCAACGATTGAATGTTGCACAAAAGACTTCAATATTGAAATTGAATTGATCATTCATCTAATGCATAGAATTAATGCAGGAAACATATAACCAATCAACGCGAGCCACTAAAGAGCAGGCTATTAGGAGGCAGTGACTGTAGATGCACCCGATCCAAAAACAAATGCCTGTAGAGACGTCTCAAGCCTGATGATGATCAAATCATACGAGCTGGTAGATGGATGGCACACGGATTTGACATGTGAGAGAATTAATCTGACCAAAAACGAGCACAGGCTATCCACATTCACATAGATGCACAATACAATAACTTTTACAAACTACCTGAACTATATCTAGAATGCTCACAAAAAAATCTCTCATTAACCAGGGAAAACGTGAATAGCAAAAGATTTTCCCTGTATAATATATCATGGATCCATAGTCGCTCTGGTACCAAATGAAATGGTATAGACAGATTTGCACAATAATAATACTTTCTTAATATTCAAACGTACAAGATATTACAAATAAATAGGAGAAATTGATCCTATTTTCTAGGAGGTTGTTCTAACAACACTCCTCACATTTCTTATTTACGTGAATTTGGTTTAACAACCAAATCACATTCAAATAACTATATGAGTTGTTATTACAACTCATTTACTCCACATTATTATATTCACCAATATGTAAAATGGTGGCCTTAGCCCTTGTTGCTTCCTCTATAGGATCTTTTGGTGTGGGCATACGCACACGGGCCCTTCATCTATGACCAGTTTTACAAGTGTGCGTATATAGTGCATTACAGAAGGAAATTTTTCTGGAACTTGAGATTCCAGATGTGGTCGTACCTTAAGAATATCATCACCAATCTCCTCGGCCATACCGATCAAGGCTTCTATTTTTTCCTCGGCCCTTTCCTTTTTTGCTATGAGGCACTTTATTTCTACATCCCTATCCTTGTTTTCATCCATCAACACCCTGATAGTTTTCACTTTATCTATGTTTTGTGTAACCTCTGTAGATACCTTTACCAAGGCATTTCTCACTTGTTCATCGACATAATAATTGGCTTAACATTCACATGTCAAATTTGGGGTGCTTTCTTCATTCTCATGTGAACATGATTCTTCACACATGTCAAAATTAGGCTCATCCATATGAGTTTGCATTGACCATGACAACTACTTTTGTGTGCATGTGTTTTCCATCTCCACATCCATCAACTCCCAACCATATAAGTCCTTAGTTTCCATAGTACTCTGGAAGTGTGTATGTATGATCTTGCTAGTGTCATCCACATATCCAACCATGGGAGTCACATAGTCTTCGCCTTCTTTCTCCTCCCTTGTTATTTTTCCCTTAGGAACTGGGTGCCTGAATCCAAAATTGGGCCTTCACCCTTTTCTACTTTTGTTTCTTTCATCCCCTCCTCATCATTCTTCATCTCCTCATCATGAGGCTCCTCTGTATCCTTAGGCTGCACTGGTGTACCTGGCATGCTTTCTCTAGACTCATCCTCCTCTCCATCCTTAAGCTTTATCTTGCACCTTCTCTTCTTCTCTAGCTCTACTTTCTGCGGCAAAATCTGAGGTGACCTTCTTAATGGTTGTGATGACCCTACACCCCAACCCCCTTGTTCTTTTGAACACCCTTTTAAATTGTTTCTCCTCGAAGTGGTTCTATTCTATGCATCTACCTCCAACGCGCCTATCTCTAATACCTCCTCTTCTTGTTTTTTCAGTGGAGGAGTATCCATGCGCTCACTTTCTTTCTCATTAGTAGGTTACCTATGACCCCTATGCTCTAAACCACCATTATCTTCATGTAGTTCCTCTTCTTCTCTTCTTCTTCAATCAAAGGTGAGGTTGGTTCCTCATCTTCAAGGTGCCTATTGTATGCTTCCCCTTAGGTGGGCCTAGAAGTTTGAACTCATTCTCCAAATACTTTCCATTTTGTAGCTTAGGCTTCAAATATATATATATATATTATATATATATATATACAAGGGCCACACCCAACTTCCCGATAGCCAAACTTACAACCTTCATATTAATGTCATATGATATCATTCTTTCAATGTAAGAAGTCTTACCTGGATACACGTAAGACTTCCTTAGTGTGTGGTAGTCACAATCCACCTTATCAACGTTAAACACTAGTCTGTGTGCATCTGAGAACCTATGTACAGATGCCTAAAATATGCATTGTGAAGGCATATGGAAAGCTTGCACCAAGGCTCCATTTTCCATCCTTCATCCCAAAGTGCCCAATGTAAAAGTGTTAGTACACTGCAATCTGGACTTGTTTTCCTACTACCATATAGGAAGATCCTTTGGTATTCTCCACTCCTCCTCAAAAATGTGTGCGCAAGCGCTCATACCACATTTATGCCCTTTTCTTGAAAGGTCCACTCATTGATCCATCACAAGTATACTTGGAAAATATTTCCACCAAGGACTTTTTTTGCATCAAGAAACTACCATACATTTGTCTGTGGCCCATCAAGCACCCCAATTTTGAAAAAAACCAATGATAGAGTATAGCACCAAAACTAATTTTTCTCACCTTCTTGTGCTTCTTCAATGATTGTCTCAATAATGAAATTTGACAAGTTGTATACAACACCTTTTTTCATCTTGCACGTGCAACATGAAGCCAAGCCTTGTTGACCTGAGACCAATGCTCTTGATTTTTCAGCTTTTTCAGAAGATGGGTGATTCTACCTAAATGATTGGATACTTCTATAACTTAGGGATGTCCATCTCGTGCCCTCCTTTGGTGTACCCAAGCTCCTTCTTCATCTTTTATATGGCCTCCTTATCAGTGAGGTCACTACTAAGCTCAACACCCGAACTCCTCAACCCTATCAAACTTGCAATCAAAGGCACGGTGATCCTCATTTGATGCCCAAAAAATAGAAGAAGTCCTCATGGACTCTACTCATAAGCCATTGATATAGCTTTTTAGGTTTTCCAAAGTATGGAAGCTCATACAACTACAAGACTCCTACCTTGGTCAACAATTTTTCACCTCATCATCATCGTAGACTACCATATCATTGGTTGTTCTCTTATTGGTCTTTACTACTAGTAATTTCTCCAGCTCCTCCTTAGTATCCTTATTCCTATGATTGTAGTCATTGACCTTGTAGTGATGAATGTGTGAATCCTAGTCACAACCCATGAGAACCCTTATGGGTACTACATTTTAGAAAATATGCTCGGGGTATCTTCCACTTTGATTTCAGCTTCCTTTTTCTTCTTCCCCCTTGTACCAGCTCTAGGTGCTTCATTTGGGTGCCATAACAACTAAAAAGGTGCTAGATTTTTACCTCTTCTAAGCTCTGTAATTTCAATCCCATGTGCCCTAGCTCAAAACTACATGTGCCCTAGCTTCAATCCAAACCCTAGCTCTTGATTTCTCCTCCCGCATGCCTCTTCTTTGCTCAAACTCTTTTCCAAAAGGAGTGCAAGTCAATCCCATGCATAAATCTGATATCACCACCTGGTTTGTAGCTCTTCACACTTTACCACCATCTTTTCTAGCTCACTCACAACAACTCGCTCAAAATTTGTAATCACAAAGGTAAAAATGGCCTCACAACCCTTCCTTATATAGATTTTGAAAAATTTATCACATTTATTGCTCCTCCACCTACCACCGATCCCAACATTAATTCATCATTCATCAATTTTTCATGCTTGCTCATTTCTGCACCACAATCATAACCTTCTGGCATGCCTTCTACTTCTTGGCCATAGACCTCCTTCCGTGCACCCATATGTGCTGAAGTACTTCACACCATTGCCTTCTTCCAAGTAGTTTCCACTACTGCAGCCTACCTCACGTTTATATTGTGCATCCATTTTTCCATCTGTGGTCTTCATTTAGGAGTAATTTTTTTCTATCTACACCCTTCCAAAAAGCACCTGCACAAAATTTTCCTTATGCATACCCATCTTCAGATGACAATCAACTATATTCAACTTGGTAATGAACCTGTATATAAACCACCCCACACTAAGGGTATGTGTGGTCCTCTACACATAGAAAACACTTAAATTGTAATCATCTTCTAGTGCGCAAGCATGCTTATTACACAAAACACTAAACTAAATTGAAAAAGCATAACAACGATGAAGGAAACACACATAAAGGAAATGCATTAAGGGAAACCTAATCTAAGTGGCAATACTACCTTATTACAAACACCAAGAAGACTTATTTATAGTAGGGCTTCAACCTACTCCCGTTGAAGTAACTGGGAAACCATGTTCCATCCAAACCTCTAACTGGAAAGTGCATGAATCAAGTATATAAGTGATAACATATGGTCCCAACCAATGCACCTTAAGCTTTCTAGGTGGCACAAAAACTTTGAATCATACAGAAGTACCATTTTCCCAACCTCAAGCTTCTTATCCTTGATGTTTCATGTCATGCCATGCCTTTTGCCTGGATTTTTCTTTCTTCGAATCCATCTTGCTATGGCACGCCTTTCATCCAAGCTACATCAATTTGTCAATACATTCTTCCAATGCTTTCTCATCAGCTAGACCTCCTACATGCACAATACACAAAATAAGGTAACATGAATTCCATGGGGAGAACTACCTCTATACCAAACACCAATTGAAAGGGTGTTGCTTTATTCAACCTCTTGTAGGTTTTCCTGTATGCCCAAAGTACCACAAAACCTTGTCATCCCAATCTCTCCTTCCAACATCACAAATTTTTGTCAAGGTATGGCTCAATATTTGTTGAAGGCCTCAATAGTTCCATTTTCCTAAGGGTGATAAGGGGTTTTCCTATGGTGTGTAACCATAAATTCATCCAATAATATTTGATAGTCTCATTAAGGAAATGAGTACCCCTATCACTTGTTAAACTTAAAGGGAAGCCATACCTGCTAATAATATTTTCCCACAAAAACCTTTGTTGTTGTAGTTGTGCAATCCTTTGTAGGTCCACTTCTTCCCACCTTGTAAGATAATATGTACAAGTTATAATATAGTGTGATCTGTCCTGCGCGGATGGTTGGGAAATAGGGCCCACAAAGTCAATTTCCCACTTCTCAAAAGGTTTTGCACTAGTAATAGGTCTCAAAGGCATTTCATCTCATTGCCCTGAGCTTTCCAAGGTGAAAATGGTCACATGCCTTACAATATGCTTTGCAATCCTTGTATAATGTTTCCCACCATAGACCAAGCTAGTAGAATCTTGTGCATGGTGGCATCCCCTATATAGTGTCCACCTGCAATACCGCCATGAGCCTCTGCCATAATTACTTTCACTCATGCTCAAGCACACACCGATGACAAAAATTCATCATGACCTAACTTGTATAAGTCTCCACTGATCAACATGTAAGGCATGACATGAATAACAAAGTTGTTTCTTTTCTAAAGCCTTCATTCCTCGGGTGCCACACATGTGTGTAAAAAGAAAACAATATCCTCCAAGTCTTGAGGGCATGTGTGGTTCAACCTGAAACAAATGTGCATCTGACATTGTGTCCTCAATGCTCTATGCATCCTCTCCTGATTGAATCCTTGATAAATGGTTGGACCAAAATTTCTTTTACGGGCTTAACCACCACCGTAAAATTGAACTCTCTGAAACAATAGTACCCAATGACATATATGCCCCTGTAAAAATGGGCTTGTTCACCAAGTACTTCAATGCCATGTGGTCTGTATAAAAGATGAAAGGTGTAGCTAAAAAATATTGTCAAAACTTATGGAGCACGTAGATCATAGACAAGGCCTCGTGCTCTATTGTTGTATAATTATGTTTATGTTAGAGTCAACTTTTTCTGCTAGCAAAGAAAATAGGATGATCAACAATCCTTCTCTCTAGATGAGCTAATATGACACCAATGGCCATGCCAGAGGCATCTACATGAATGTGAAAAGGCTTGGACCATGAAGGAAAGCACAAAATAGGCATTGTAGTAAGCCTTTCCTTCAAGTGTGTCAAAACACATTGTTGTGCCTCACCCCAATAGAACTTTCCTTTTCCCTTGAGTAATTCTTCTAAGGGTGATGATCTTGGCATATCCCTTATATAAATTTTTTATAATAACCTATGTGTGCCCCAAGAATCCACACACCTCACTTGGCTAGTAGGTTCTTCTAAGCCCAAAATAACAACTACCTTAGCAAGATCCACTAGCAAGCCTTCTTTATAGATGATGTGCCCCAACAAAATTCCAAAGGGTGTGGAAAATATACACTTCTTAATGTTCAAGGAGATGCTCAACTACTGACACCTCTCAAACATCAGCCTCAAATTATCACAAGTGATCTTTCATGAGCCCATAGATTATCCAATCATCCAGATACACCTGTAAGAACTTGTGAATAAAATCCTGGAATGCTTGTACCACTATGCGTGAAAATATTGTAGGTGCATTCTTTAATCCAAAGGGCATAACCATGTATGCAAAACTTCCCCACTGGTGGTGAAAGTTGTCTTCTCTTGATCTTCTTCAACTATCCTTACTGATGATATCAGAGAATCCATCAGTGAAGGAGTATATTTCATGCCCTACAATGCCTTCCAAGATTTCCTCAGTAAATGGTGTGGGAAAGGGATCAATCACACATGTAACATTTAACTCCTGTAATCCACACAAATCTTGATTCTACCATCTTTCTTGATGTTGATCACCATAGGGCTCACCCATTTTGACTCCTCAATTGGCACAATGATTCCATAAATTAACATTTTGTCAATTTCTTCTTTTACCTTGATGTGCAAGTTTGGATTCATCTGTAAGGTCTCTTTCGAACTGGGTGTGCACCTTCCTTCAACTTTATCTTCATCTCTCCCAATGATTCATGTACACCTTTCAATTCATGATAGCCTCTAGGGAACAAGTCCTGAAAGTCACACAATAGCTCAATGATTTTAGCAACTTCAGAGTCAGACCAGTAATCTCTCGATAATGGCTTCCTTAGGTTCAACATCCATTCCAATGTTCACTTTCTTGGTCTTCATAGGCTCATGGTAGTGTGTGCCTTCTCATCTGCACTATCCAAGACTTCATGCTACCCTCTGTGTGCTCAATATCTAGGTTCTCTACCTCTTCATCATCAACCATGTAGATCATCTTACCCTTTTCTCTTTCTAGGAAGGCACACCCAAGATTTCTTCATCTGTTTCTTCCTCTTCAAAGTGCCACTAGGTCTGATTCTCCTAACAAATCCTGAAGTAACT
Organism: Taxus wallichiana var. yunnanensis; assembly: GCA_018340775.1. NCBI lineage: Eukaryota > Viridiplantae > Streptophyta > Pinopsida > Cupressales > Taxaceae > Taxus > Taxus wallichiana. Next base: position 699,563,247 of record CM031243.1, on the reverse strand, counting down.
CTTCACTTTGCACTATCTCCCATAGTTAAGCACTTCATAACCTACAATGCCTCATTCACCTGGAGGTTTAGAAGAAAAGTAATCAAAGGTATGAGTCATACCTTCAAGTAAGTTCTTGCCAATTTCTAGTCACCCTATTCAACTCTGTGTAGACATACCATGCATGTGTGTAACCTCACAAGGTGAAATAAAACTTGTGCACCCACAAAAGAAGGTGGTAAAGCTTCCTACCCCACCATCTAGAGTCTCTCACACTATTGAACATGGTGTTGAATATGATCATTACCATGAAATGCACAAATATGAGTAGGTGCATTTGCTTCTTAGAAACCAAGTAGATAAAGCAATCCTTACTTCTCTCCACTCCAAAATATTATCCCTGTGAACCATCCACCAATGTTGCCATCCCGTAAAGTATATACTAACATGTTCCTTCTTTCCACCTGACATTCCCATTGAACTTCCATAGCAAGAAAGAATACTTCTGGATTATCTTCACTTGTGTACTTTGGTACTGGTTGCTTGCCCAAATGCTTGATATTGTGTGGCTTACTACATACACGTAACTGCACTTCATACTTCATGCCCAACCATTTCATAAGTTTCATGTGCCCAATTATCACATGCAACACTTGTAGTATCACTCATGGATGTGCATCATCCCACTAGAGAACTCCTTTTTTGATGGCTCAAGAACTTTTGGATCTCGAATGGTGTGCACATAAATTTGTTCAAGTCTTCTTCACTTAAGGGCTCTACATAAGGTGTAGATTTCCCATCTATAGAGGTATGATGACACATTCTTCTTTGTTCTCAAAGCTGATATACCCCTTATTGAAGCATAGGTCAGTGTTGTTTGCATAACACCAAGGGTGCCCAAGTAATGGGAAAATTATCTTCTTTCTGCAAGTGCTAAGACCTCAAAGTCCCCAAGTGAACTTGGCCCCTGTATAGTAATGGATGCATCTTTTAAAACTCCAATGGGTGTTTCCTTAGTTTAATTTTCCATGAACAAACACATTGGAAGATGGTTGTAATGGAGGTCTTCCCATCTAAACCCATGCATCCAAAGTGAGTACATTTACTTTCCATGCTGTGTCAATCAAGATGTTACTCAAAAGCCAACCATCAACAACAACATTTAGAGTAATCTCCTTGTCATAATCCAAACTATCTAGAGGAAGATTAGCATGCAAAAGTTGTCTCTCATGCTCAATCCCAAAGTGTGGAGTGTTTCCCTTCAACCAGCTCCCCAACAAAGGAATAATGTTCTCTTGGTGCAACATCTTGCAAACCTCTTTCAAATCATCAACATCTATTTGATGGAGATCAAATTGCTTTTTTTGTTCCAACTTCACTGTGATTGTTCCTTCAAACATTGTATCTCACCCTATAAATTTTGAATTACCTCCATGGTTTCTTGATAAACCTCCTTCTGATGCATAGGGTCTGGATACTTGGCATGTAGACTTCCTCCTTAGTAATGGTAGGCTTTTGTTGTAGATTCCTGTGTGCGTGCGCAACCTCGTGTGTGTAGTAATTTATAGTACCAACTCAGATATTGGCACTAACTTTGGCATCCATTGGTCTTCCATGCACATGTTGTACTCTAACCATTCTTGTGCCCTTATTTTTTCTATTTATGTTTCTTTCTTAAGTGTTCATACAAGTCTGGGAATTCTTCATAACTATGATTCTTTCCAAAAAAAGAACACACAATATTCTGTGGACATTCATGCCTGTAGTGATCAAGGAGATCCACATGTATAACAAGTCCCATGAGGGAAATCACTCCTTCCACCCCCATGACCTCGACCTCTGAATCCACCTTTGTAACCTCACCCTCTACCATGGCCACCATCAAAACCCCTCATTGTGATCATAGTCATGATGCTCACCCTTTTCCTTGGAATTATTTGCAACACTAGTCTATCATATGCCAATATCAATGGCATCATGGATATGATCAATCAATCTGTAATCTTTAGTATCATGAGTCGAGGACCTACAAATCTTATAGTAACTAGACACATTCTTTCTTATATGTGCATGCTGCAATAATGGGCACCAACTTAAACTATGGTCCAAGTGACATATCTCACAATCCAACAACAAGGAGCACACCAATTTTTGAGGGAAACTATCCTTAGTATGCCCCTCTACTTCACAATCTGTACACCAAATTCCACTGTGTGTCTCATGTGCTGAATTAGTAGATAATTTCTCCAACTATTTTTCCATTTTTTACAATTTGAGCTTCCAAGAATGGGCTCACTCTATGTCCACACTTCCTACTTACCTCTCATGTGTAGAGAGCTGCCTTCAAGTGCCTCACACATGGATCTGTATAAGTCTTATGTGAAAGCACCCTCTAAAAGGCATGATCAGTCCTCCAATGAACCACTGTGCATGTTGGCTTGTGTGGATGTCATAAGATAACTTAGACAGAGAGTCTTGAACCAAGCATCATATTCCTGAACACTTTTAGTGCCCTGCTTAATATATTTGAGCACGCTTATTTTTTTCTTCTCAAACTCAAGGGATATAAAATTCCTTTAAGAAAGCATCTCACACATGTATATAGTCCACACAAGTCTGATCAGGATCAAACTTTTGTACTAGTGTGTGTGTCCCTACAATGTAGTTACAAACTGACTTCCTTGCACTTTAGAGCTGTAATCCCCTTTGTGCACCACAATATCTCACACATATGCACATGCTTGGTTACATCTTCAATGCCTATATACTCTGGAAGATGGAGAGACATCTCCATATAAATTTTTGAGGTTGGTGTGGACCTTGCCCACCAGATCCTAGAACCTATATTTCCTCTGTATTTCCACCACCTCTAGATCCACCAGATCCCTAATGCCCAAGCCACCTGATCCTCCTGATCCACCCCCTCTAGTAGGTAATGGACCAAAAGATGCACTACCCTGTGTTTCGATGGTTGTGCTAAACTGAATGCCCATAGTCTGTGAAGTTGCACTACTTCCAGATGTGATGCCAAGGTTCTGCATGCCTACGTTCTGTGTCGATGATGCATGCTCAAAAAATATACCTCCAATAGGTCCTCCAAATAAAGTAGATGATGATTACGCCATAGATGAATAAGCTCCTGATTAACTCCTGAACTTGACTACAAATTAACTCTATCTACTGCAACTCTACTACTCACACTAGCTTGTTGTTTACTGACTATCGTAGAAACTAGAAAACCAAGCGCAAGGGCTAGGTCACTAGGTAGATTCAGATGCACGCACCCATGGCCCATGTCATCTCTACCAGCAGCCCATGCACTCTCATCATGAGGTTGAAGAGGGTTCCCTACCATGCTTTCCCAAATGGGGGAGATCCAAGATGCTTTGGCTCCATGTCTTCTACGTGAGCTCAAATCCTTCATGAGCCATCTCTCTCCATAATGCCATCTTTCTCTACAACTTCTCGCTTGCTTCTCTAAATCCCTCTCACGTGCCTCATTGAACTTAAGCCACCTTTCTTCCCTCTTTTCTTTCTACCACTAGGTCCACCATCCTTACCAAACCTACTCCTACCCCCATGTGTGGTGGGGTTTAGTTAGCCATCGACTTCTCTTCCAAATCCAAGGTTACAATCAGGATCTTGATCGCCAGTGGATACCACATGCAAATATGATCCTCTAGGTTCACACAAAAACTGAAACTCAGCAACCTCTGGGAAAGAGTAAGTTCAAAACTGCGTACTCAAGAATATAGTTGTTCAAAAACACCATGGAACCAAACATCCACAGAGTGCATCCAAATCAGATCTACATCATACAAGGCTGGAATTCTTCATGCATCCAAACAAGTGTGTGAAACCTCCAATTCCTCTTAGATGCATAAGAAAAACCAACCACTCATACAACTCTATAGGAAAGATAAAAAAGAATGTCTCATATAATGCATCATACATATAGATTTTTCTCAACCCACGTGTGTGCATTAAAATCAGGTCCAATGTTGAAATCTGTGAGCATACTCTTCTTCCAGATCTACTAACCACTCCTCAATACTGGCCAAGGTCAATCAATATGTCTTCATCATGCAACATCCTGAAAAACAACTGAGAAAGAGGTCCCAAAAATGGAACCAATGATGTAGCCTAGAATTCACTACAAATAACCCAAGGTGCATTGGCACATCACTCAGCCTAGAACTGAGCACTCACCCAAAGCGCGCAAGGGTACCAGTCCCTCTTTAGAGTTGCTTGTCTAGAATGTTAGCATGATTGCATATGTATATATCATAGATTTATAACAGATAGTAAATAATCCACAATGCATAAACCAGATCTAGATCTAAACCATATGAAAGATTGACTAAACAATGATTATAATGAGATTTACCATGCAAGAACCATATTTAGTCACATCTAACACCAATATCTAGCCAATATGATCCATTATATTAAATACTCTCTTTAAGTGAAACAGGTATGGACTCTAAGAAGTCATTAATTGTTCCTACTTAAAATGTAGATTTAAAGTTATATAATTGATCTCTTATAAGTAAGCATATCCAGGAGTTAATCTGGTCATTAAAGTATTGTTATCCAAATAACTCTCCTAGTTATTTAGACAACTTACATTCATATTTTGGCTCTAATATTTTCATTTCAAGTAGCACTTCACTCATCTCCTTAGTGTATTCACTTGGTTGTTGTTCCCTCACGCACCCTTGCGCACTTCCCCTTATCCCCTTTTCATTTTCCTTTTCCTCTTTGTTCCACTCCCCTGCACGCATCTTTTGTGCATTCACCTTCCTTCTATCTTTCTCTCATGCCTCATTCTTCCATGTGCATACTTTTGCACCCTAATCTACTTCATTTTGTGCCACATCATTCTCTAACATGCTTGAGTGTGTCATATGCAACCTAGTAAAATCAATAAGGTTCCTAACCTTTACAACAAATCAATAAGTGACACGTGGCAAAAATGACAAAGCATTTCCACATTTGGCCATCTCCTCGACCGATCAACATGTACTTAAAGTGTGACACTTTGAAAATATTTTGCTATAAAGCCTGAAGCGCACATAGTCTCAATTAATAGCTATTGATGTAGGTTATACACTCTAGATATTATAATTCAAATTCTTGGTGGATAGGTAGGTGAGAAATGGGAAAACTTATTTCTAGGCATTAATGAGTAGATCTGATTGCTCCAACTACCTAATTTGATCTTATTCACCTCTTCCTTATTGTCCAACATGCCAAATCGACTTGGGAAAATGTATTTGACATATTTACAGGTAGATTTGTAGGCATTGAATGCTTCTTGTTTTTGTTATTGTATTTCAAAATTGATTTTTCCCTCCTCCTCCTCCCTACATGGATTCATCTATAAATGTAAGAGTTGGGCTCTTTGTTAATGTTGGACACTTTGGATCCTTACGCATTTTGCTAAGGACTTCATATTTATGTATTTTGAGTCGTCAGACCTCTATATCTAGCTCGTGCATGTGGATATCGACCTCTTTCACCATTATAATAGTTTTGTGCATTTCTAGAAATAATGGAAGCATCATTTTGTGACTATTTTATATCCTAAGCATGTTTGTATTCTTTCTTCTTGCCTTTCTTTTACATTGCGTGCTTGTTGTGTCACTCTACGTCCCTTATACTCCATTTTTAGTTGTGTTCCATGAAATTGATTTGGTAAATGCATTTTAGTTGTGTTACACGTGCCTATCCTTCTTTCATGCCTTGTCCTTTCATTTTCACTCAGAACGGATGGTGTTCATCCCTCTTTTTAGTGTTATCACCTTCCTTAGATTATCTTTCCTTTTTTTTATCCTTCTATCCTGGTCCCTTGGCATTGTTAGCTTAGTTTTCCTTTCAGCATTAGGAGTAGCAGTAGTAGTAGAAATAGATAGAGGAAGGCCTTCTTCAAAGATTTGTATCAAATGTGTAAGGTCCCCAACATGGAGCGGTTCCATTGTTGTCTCAAATGACTCGATTCTTGATCAGAGACATGGGTGTAAGTTTGAGCTGACCAATAGTTTTCTTGCATGCCTAGTGGGACCCATTGAAATCTTAAATTTCATATTGCTAAGTTATGGTGTGTGAACTTAGCATTTCCAGCCTTTGGAGGCTTATTTCAACACATCTGGAAACTCCCAACATGTCAGAGTTCTTATTTTCTAGCAGTCCTGAATGCCTTTTATGAGAAGAGTGCATATCAAACATAGTGTTACAAACTGAAGGATCCTTTTAATACCTCTATCTTTTCTGAGAAGAACACATAGCCAGAATTCCATGTGTGCATCCCCATCTCCAGCGCACATTTTACGCACTCTAATCCTCCTCAAAACATACACAACCTATCACCATGGTGCTCTAACCTCCTCCTCCTCCAAGGAACTTTTCCAGCTTCACTGGTAGAAGCCCGCTCAATCTCAATGCACAACATGATATGTTGATAGCCATGCTCAAGAGTATTCCATACTTCATGGGAGAAAATCAAGTTACCCTTGTTGAACACATTCAAGATGTAGCCAATGTATGCTCTATCTATTTGATTCACACATGATGATGTAGCAATAAGCAAGTTGTTTATAGCCTCATTCTCAAGGGTAAAGCACTCAATGGTATACTTTGTGGCTTGAGACTATATCTATTGCTACTTGGGATGAGCTTGGAATGACTATGCAATTACTTTAAAGACAAAGTGAGATCATCTATCCTTTGGTGGAGCAATCGACTACAACAAAGTGCGCAGAGCCCAACAAGGAGATGATTGATTTCAACATCAGATTCCAAAAGACTTGGGAAATAATTCCTCAGTGGTAAGGCCTCTGAGCCAACATGCTTTCTTATATTATATCTAAGGGATTTGAATAGTGACATTTTAGTCATGATTCAATCCATGGGAGGTAGAACCTTACCCATGTTGCATACAACATCGCAATAAGGGCAGAAAAAGTCTCATTAGCGGTGGTAAGTTGGCACCTAGGCCTCCTACGCCCTTATCCCCAAAGATGTCTCTCTAGTGACCTTTATTGTTCCAGTTCTTGTAGAGCGTGTAACTAGTTGCATATATATCTGCTTATCCCACACAAAAAAAGAAGATGATGAATTAAAGGCCTTGATTAGAAACTTGTCCAATAAGGTCATATCATTAGAGAAAGAAACATCGAAAGCCTTTCATAGAGGTAGCTCTAATCATGTGTAAAGCAAAGCAATCAACCTTGGCAGAATTAGTATGGGAATCAAAGATATGGGATAAAACCAACAAAATGATAGATGGCATGTTAATGCACACTTTCCTTTTTGTAAGTTATTCCTCTACCACACCTCTTCAGCACCCAAAGACAAGTCAAGCACTTATCCGAGTCAAAAAAACATGGCAAGAAGTCGAATGGTTTTGCTTCCTTGCAATATGCCTTATATTCAATATCATTGTGCACCAATGTTGTGTGTGTAAGCATACATGATTAGAATGCTTCTAGTTGTGAGCCTTCAACAAGCCCACTTAAGAGATAACCAAAAAAGAGAAGCTCCTCCAAGGAAAATTTGATGTTCTTTGGCACTGAGGACTTATGTGCAATCAACCAAGTTACAGATGATGCAAGTAGATCATGTGCCTAGATTGCAGACAACACAAGATACAAAAGGAGAATGCTCAAATACGGTGTGTAGTCACAATTCTAGCAAACACAAGTAACCCTCAAAATAAATAAAGAGATGCCTAAGGCATCCAAAAATAAAAGTGCTCAAGTTCCTACACGTGAGGCTCCACGCAAATATCCTCCAAAAGTGTGTGCCCCTCCTTTGGTAGGTCAAGCCTCTGCGCACCAGCTAAGGCTCCTACCATTGTGCCTGAAAAATCAAGAAAGGATGTTGTTGTACCTCAAATGCACAAGTCAGTGGGTCTTTTATTCACATTGTTGACTAGATGAAGAAACAAACATAAATGTCACAATGTGGGATGCACTCACTATTCCATCCCAGTGTGACTTGTTGCATGAAGCTCGCGCATAACTCCGTACATTGATCCATCTATAAAAAAGTTGCGTGCCTATCAACATCTACCAAGAAGAGGAGAAGCAAGTAATTAAAGTTGTTAAAACCCCACCCTTTATATGTCTTTGATCATAGGAAAACATCTTTTCCATAACTACATGATTGACTCATGTGTGTAGTACTTTTGTCATGCCTAAGAAAATTGTTGATGTCTTAGGTCTTAAGTATAGCCCCTTGACAAAAGGAGTCCTGTAACTTGATGGTTCAACTGTCACTACCTTAGGAATCATCAAGGATCTTGAGTTAACTCTTCATGCATGTCCAAGTCTTACAATAACTCAAGATGTTTCAATCATTGATCTTCCCCCTTTGTTTCCTTATGTTTGTCAAGAGATTTTACCGCTAAATTGGGTGGTTACTTGTCTTCTGATTGGTCTCATATGTTACTCAAGATAAGGTATGGTACCCTAGTTTTATATACAAGATCTTCCTATCATGTAGATTCATATATCCCATCCCCTCTCCAAGCCAATTGTTTAATCCAAGAAAGTCAACTTTAGTTTCGAAGAAGAGTATCTATTCCTCCTCCTCAACTTAACCTATGTACTTGATGAGTGGGTAGAAAGGCCCATAAATTTTACCCATATGCTGAAGAGTTGGAAGCTTATGAAACTAGGCTTGGTACTTCTTTGTATTCTTGAAGAAGAAGTTATGTTGTTATGCGCTCAAACAAAGTGAAGAGAAACCTGGTCTATGGAGGTTATACTTTGATCGATCAGAAATCGAAATGGTGCGAGTGCGAGGAGTTGTTCTCATTTCCCTAAGGATGAGAAATTATTCTTCGCATTAGAGTTATAATTTACATGTTATAACAATGTGGAAGAGTATGATGCATTGGTGCATGGTCTTGCTTATTGCTTTAGAAAGAAAATATTAAGGCATTCTGAATCTTTTGGGACACATAATTAGTTATCCACCAGTTACCAATAAGTGTGCGGTGAAGATAATAAGCTTCTCAAAAATTATAGACACAAAGTTTGGGACCTCCTTGAGAACTTTGATGTTCTTAATTTTAGGTGGTACCAAAGGAAAATGAATAAGGAAGTTGATCAAATAATCGTGCACTTGGTTTGCATAGTTTTCTCTAATGAGGAATTTATCAAAGGAAATACTCAACACATTAAGATGGTGATTAGACCATCCATCCCAGATAACAACACCAGCTGGCAAGTGTTTGATAGTGATGCGTAGATCATCTAGTTCATCTAGAATGAAGTTGAGTTCTCACCAAGCATGTAAGTTGACTTGCATGATAGCTATGGTGACCAAGTGATTCAACTGAAGTCAAATAAGTTTCCTAAAGGGTTGGTCACCTTAGAACAAATGTTTAGCCTTGATGATGAGTTCAAAGGTGAAGAAAGGTATATGCACGTAGTGCGAGAAGATTTCTCCCAGTCACTATTGCATGTGGAAAGGAGTTATTACTCAGTAAAGCTTGTGTGCATGATGAAAAATCAAGCCTTCATCTCTCTCTGTCAAAAATACAGTGATATCTTCTCATGGGAGTATGAAGACCTCAAAGGTTTTGATCCAAGTGTTGTTCAACACTCCATTGACCTTGATCCTAGTATCAAGCCTGTCAGACAAAAGTAGCGACCAGTCAATCCAAAGATAGAGCCCCTCATGAGGAAAGGAGTTATCAAACTCATTGAGGTGAAGATTATTTTTCCCATCAAGTATTATACAGGTCATGAATCTAGTTCCAGTGCATAAGAAGAATGGTGAAATTAGACTCTAAGTGGATTTTAAGAGAATAAGGAATCTCTAAAGGATTTTTATCCTTTTGCCTTATATGAGAGAAATTCTATAGATAGTGTGGCCAACACGCAAAGATTCTCAATTCTAGATGGATACTTTGGCTTCAATCAGATCTCGTCAAGGAAGAGGATCAATTCAAAATAGTGTTTACAACTAAGTGGGGAACATATGTGTATCATAAGATGCCCTTGATCTTTCAAACATGGTGTAACGTTTCAAGCGCGTTATGGACATTGCCTTCAAAGGTTATATAAATGAGTTCATCTTGGTTTACCTTGATGACATTATAGTCTTCTCAAAGTAGAGCACGGATCATAGGCACACATGAAAAGTCTTTGGGAGATGTAGAAGGTATGGGAATCTCTTAACCCCAAGAAGTGTAAGTTTACTATGGCACAAGGAAAGCTCTTAGTCCATGTGGTTTCAAAGGATGGCATCACAATCAATACCGAGTGCATTTCAGCCATCCTAGCTCTTTCCTCACCGAGTGCACAAAAATGCATTGCATTCCTTCCTAGGAGTAAGATCAATTTTGTTAGGCATTTTATTCCTAACTTTGCAAGAGTTCACCCATCACCCTAATGATCAAGAAGGACATAACTTTTACATGGACAACAGAAGGAAAGGAAGGCTTCAACAAAATCAAGCAAGAGATTTCTTGTGCATCAACACTCATCAACCCAAATTACTCAAAAGAATTTTAACCTTCATTTGTATGGAGCTGATGTGATTGTTGTTATCCTAACACAAGAAAATGAACAAGGGCTGGAACAACTAGACCGATGGCTTTCTTTCTTAGACCATACGCTAAAGGATTATGAATTAAGATATAGTCATATGGAGAAACAAGTCTATGCCATTATGCGCACACTCTTAAGAAGTTCAAAAGTATGCTCACCACAAATCATATCAAGGTGTTAGTCTCCCACTCTCTGTTAGAGACTTCATCATGGGAGTATAAATCAGTGAAAAGAGAGCACGATGGGTGACCAAAATCATGGAGTATGATGTGACTATCAAAGCCACAAAGATGGTAAGAGGTAGCATGCTCTACAAGTAACTTGTTGAGGACATGCGCAATGAATCTAAGACTTCATTTTTTCTTGATGAAGCTCTCACGCATGCAAAACTTGAGCAGAATACGAGATCTTTGGTGCGATTGGATGAAGGACATGATCACATTACTTTCCAAGGCGCATACCCTCCTAGCTTATACAATGTAAAGATAAGACATCTAAGGTTACAATCTATCCCTTATGTTTTTATTAATGGAATTCTCTTCAAAAATAATCTTGATGGCATGTTGTTAAGGTGTATCTACGGCGTGTAGAGTGAAAAGGTGTTAGCAGAATTTCACGATGGATTCTCTAGTGGACACTTCTCTCCCAAAACTACAGCAATGAAGATCATGATGGTAGGTATCTTTTGGCATACTTTGTTTATAGATGCACACAAATGGGTCACAAAATGTAAGGAATGCACTTTCTTTATAGGAAAGAAGATATTGGCAGTGCTTCCCCTCGACCAATCCAAGTGGATCAGCCTTTTTGCACAATGTGGTCTCGACTTTGTAGGCATGATCAATCCACCTTCAAGCATTAGACATAGATGGGTCTTGTGAGATATGGACTACTTTACCATATGGACGAAGTTGTTGTACCAAGGAACCGAGTCGAGTCAGCCATCTTTGACTTTCTCAAAGGTATAGTCACAATGTTTGGCATTCCTCAAACCATTATCTCTAATAATGCAAAAGCATTCCTTGGCACTGAAATTTTGATTAGGCTCTAAATTTGGGAATCTATCTGAATACTTCTTCCAACTATTACCCTCGAGGCAATGGTCTAGCAAAGTCAAAAACAAAAACCTGATCAAGATCATGAAGCACACAATGAACAAGACAAGGCATGGCATACAAAGGTCATGTGTGCGCTCTCAGGGGAAAATAAAATCACGGTTAAAAAAGCAATACGAACTTCTCCTTACAAGCTTGTATATGGTAAGGAGGCTACTCTTCCTTTGACACTCGAGTTGAACTCATTAGTGTTTTCCCAACACCTAGAGTTTGAAGGTGCAAACTAGAGAAAAATTAGAATGATGGAGCTAGTTAGTCTTGAAGAATTAAGTAACTTTTCCATAATCAAGTTAGAAAAACATCAGTGACAAAGAAATGGTATGACATGAAAGGCTAGGCCTCAAGCTTTCAAATTTTGGTACTTGGTTTTAAAATGGGATCTTGTGAGAGATAAACTAGGCCATCATTCAAAGTTTGATGCACTTTAGAGTGGCCCATACATCATCAGTTCATGCAAGGAGGCTAACTCTTTCAAGTTAACTCATCTTGATGGAGGCGCGTTTGCAAATCCTAATGAGTGATATCTATCTCAAACCCTTACATTAAGTTTGCTGCATCATTTTATATATTTCAAAGTAGTTTAAATTCTTTCAAGTGTGTTGAGTGCACATTGTTTGTTTGTACATATTTCTTTCTTCTTGCGTGCTTCTTGCACACACTCTTCTTTTCTTCCAGGGTATCGATCTTCTTCCAGTAATTTTCAGCAGTTTGTAGGATTCAGAATAGAGTGAAGAAATGATCCTTCAAGTGACTTCAGGAGTACTTCTTCAAAGCTGTAAATCAGAATTTCATGATCACATAGTAGACTCCATGCCCAATGGATGCTCTAGGCTATTGGTCTCCTTCATCTAGCAGGAAGATGGCCCCAAAAGTCACCAAAATTGTTATCAAATAACTCTCCTAGTTATTTGGACAACTTACATACATATTATGGCTCTAAGATTTTCATTACAAGTTACTTGTGCGCACTTCAGTCATCTCCTTGGCACATTCACTTGGTTGATGTTCCATCACGTACCCTTATGCACTTCTCCTTATCCCCTTTCCATTTTCCTTTCCTCTTTGTTCCACTCTTCCCCTACACGCATCTTCTACACATTCACCTTCCTTCTATATTTCTCTCATGCCTCATTCTTCCACGCGCATACTTTTGCACCCTCCTCTGCACCATTTTGTGCCACGTCATTCTCTAACATACTTGAGTGTGCCACATGCAACCTATCAAAGCACACCAACAAGGCACCAAACCTTTACAAAAATCAATAAGTGACACATGGCAGAAAATGACAAAGCATTTACACATTTGGCCATTTCCTCGACCAATCGGTCGTGCCACATGTCTTGTGCGTGAGATGACTCGACAATCTTCGACACCATATATTTTACTAAAAATCCCCGATCGATGTGCACCCAATCTCGATAAATAGCTCTTAATGTAGGCTATAGTGCTAGATATTCAAATTCAAATTCTTGGTGGATCTGGTAGGTGAGAAATGGGAAAACATCTTTTTGGGCATTAATGAACAGATCTGATTGCTCTAACTACCCAATTTTATTTGATTTACCCTCCTTCCTTCTTGAACATGTCAAACAGACTTGGGAAAATGTATTTGACATATTTTTAGGTGGATTTGCGGGCATTGAATGCTTCTTGTTTTTAGTTATATTTTAAAATCATGTTTTCCCTCCTTCCATGGATCCATCTATATATGTAAGAGTTGGACTCATTGTTAATGTTGGACACTTTGGATCATTACGCATTTTGCTAAGGACTTCATAGTTATGTATTACGAGTGTGAGACCTCTATATATGGCTCATGCATGTGGATATCAGCCTCTTTCGCCATTGTCACGGTTGTATGCATTTCAGAAAATAATGGAAGTATCATTTTTCGACTATTATCTATCCTAATTGTGTTTGTATTCTTTCTTCTTGCCTTTCTTTCACATTGTGTGCTTGTTGTGTCACTCTAAATCCCTTGCAGCTCCATTTTTAGTTGTGATCCATGAAATTGATCTCGTAAATGCATTTTAGTTGTTATATGCATGCCTAGCCTTATTTCATGCCTTGTCCTTTCATTTTCACTCAGAACGGATGGTGTTCATCCCTCTTTTTAGTGCTATTGTAACACCCTTGATAACTGTTATCTCCCTCTTTTGCATTTCAAGTGTTGACATGTGATTTTCGGATAAAGATGTGTTCTTTTGACTGTTGAAGATCATGCTTGATAAGGATAAATCATTTCTGTTCTTAAAAATCATTAGACTAAAATAGTATGGTTAACAAGAATTCATTTTCACTTTGGAAAGGTGAGTTGCAATCTGGCTTTAAGAGTTGTAGACTTATTCCTTCTTTTGACTCATCCTTGGATCAATTTCAGTGATCCAAGGAATGTTTCAAATCTTCTTCATAGACTGAATGGTAAATTGACATTCAGTAGTTTGAGGGACATAAAAGAGTGAACTTTGTTTGTTACAAATTCTTTGGTCTTATGTGAACGTGTTTTCGTTCAGTTGTATGTTTGTGCTCGGGTCTTTGGTGATTGATCTTGACAGGACATTAAGGACGTAAGAAAAAATTCAATTCATAACAGATGAGGAGTTCAGAGTCCTAAAACCTAAGGATTATCCTAACAGTATCCTAAGCTAGGTAAGAACACCTATGTTCTAGCTACATTTACTTATTTGGATTTTTATTCTAACCTAAGCCTCTTATTCTAATTTGTTGGGTTGGTGTCCTAACCTAAGCATTGTGCTAAATGGATAAGGGAAGGATTACTAAAGTAATACTAGGCTATTTTAACTAATACCTAATACTAAATGGTTATGAAGTGAATCTAACCTAAGGTGGGAATTACTATTGGTAAATGTTTTTAATACCTAAGTTGGTTATTTGCTAGACTAACCTAAGTTCTATTGGGATCCATCCTAAACTATTAAAGGAACCTAAGGGGGTCGCATGTCTCGAAGGTGATGGTTCTAATGGCATTTAAATGAGTTGATAGGGTTTAATGGAAGGAAAAGTTTTGCCGAGTTTTGGCAAGGGCTAGTTGACTTGGTGGAGGCATACGTGGAAGCTCCACTAAAAGATGGAATTGTATTTTTGGATGGAATTGGCATTCGCCAGATTTAGGAGGCGGTGGAAAGGAAAGATAAGTGGGAAATTTAGAATTAATGGCATTAATGAGCCTTGGTCTTTATGTGCAAACCATCTTGGAAACTTGGAAGGCGGGTTTGTAGGAGGTTATTTGGTTTTGCATGCATGGTGGATTTTTCTCTGCATGGAGCTAACTGGTTCTTCGAACCAGCAGTTCGACCTTCACTTCAAAGATATTTTTGGTTTCTACGGTCTATTTTTGATCAAAGGAAAGTATATGAGGCATAGGAGGAAAATATGTTTGATTGTTGATCTTTCATGGAGGAGAAAAATATTTTGAAGCTTGGTGGAAGTCTCCTTCGATTTGGTGGAATGTAGTCAATTTTACTCCCATGTGCACTTTGGCCTATCACCCAGTAGAAGCTAAGCACTCACCCGAGGCATGTGTGGGTGTCGAGTCTCTCTTTTATGTAAGTTTTAATGGGAAGCATTTATCTATGATTAGTGTAAGAGTATTCGGAAATAATTTTAGACATACTGAGGATTCTGAGGCTTAGGACACCTCCAGGATCCTTGTAGCTTCTTCAGGAGCCAGTGTGTTTTAAAAGACTCCATAACATATAATATAACAAAAAGAAAGCTACAAGCATTCATTCATAACATGAAAGGAAAGAGAACTTTTATAAACGAAATATACATGAAACCCACATCGATATTCATATTTAATTTGCAATAGGTAACCTCATTGTATCATTTTGTTTCATTACAAAGAGCCATAGAGGGTAGAGCCATAGTCATGCACATCACTAGGCTTGTATAACTAAGCCAAAAAGAAAAAGAAATTACAATGCTAAGCTTAGTACATTCCTTTCTGCACCAAAGTTCCACTCACAGTAATCCTGCAGAGCTTCACCCATGTTATCTCTCTCTCTGTGTATCCCTCCTATCTTCTCCTCTCATGTCTATATTCCCATGTGTATGTTATCCCGGTCTCCTTATCTTTGTCTCTCTTTTCCCGCTGAGCACTTGTATTTATCACCTTCCCACGCTGCCAACTCACCTTGCCGCGCCTTAGATCCATCGCCAAGTGTCGAATGTGGTCCTTCAGCGAGCATGTTTCCTCAGGCTTGAGCTCTCCACTCCATCTCATGATGGTCTTCTAGAAGATCCCATCACTGGCATGCTCTTTCCTAGGCCACCTATTGCCAGGCTGGCATCTTATCCACTCATAACTAATCACACTTTTCATGTGTTCTGCCTTTGTTGCTTAAATCAACTAAGTCCTGAATCTCCTTTCGCGCATCACGCGTGCTATTTTCTTCCTTAACTCTTCCTCTTGTGCACTTTTTCCTTACGTACCATTTTATAAGCGGGGTCCAGTAGCACCCATTTTCCATCATACTTAGTCAATATTTCAAGGGCCCAACATCACCCCACACTACGCTTGTTCTCCGCCCTCGGAAACATTCTACTTGACCAAGGTGCAAGTTGGTTCAATGGAACCAAGATGTAGACAAATATTACAAAAATGAATAAGGAATGAAAGAATAGGGGAAAGAATGAAGAATGGGGGGACATTAAATCAAAAGGCTGGGGAAGTCCTTCCATAAGTCTACCTCCAACTTACTCCATGTATCGACCTCATTTTGCGCCTTCTGACAGAGGTCGCCAACCAGGAGGTTTACCTCATCAAAACTTAGGCCAACTCCCTGGGCACCCAAAGTGTCCACAATTTGTTCCATATCCTTACCCAAGTCTGTGAGCTTGTCCATTCTTCTGGTAATTTGAGGATATAGTTCCTTCAGTCATGTTTTGGTTGAGCCCCTTAGTGCCTCAATCTCCTCGGATCTTCTCTCTACTTCCACTAGGACTTTATCCCGCTCTGCCCTGTTTCCTTTATTCTTTTCTTGGAACTCTTTCAGCTCTGCTTCAAGCATGGTGACCAAGGAGCTCGCCACCTTGTCTCTATCCGCGCATGTGTCATATGCAGCCTCAAGAATTGGGAAGCAATTTTTACATCTATGAGCACCTTCCTATACTCAACAAGTGCTATCACCTTTAACCGGTCCTCCTCCTTCGGGTGTGCGGCTACTTCCTCCTGATTCTAATGCCAAGGGTTGCCTCTCCATGGTGAGGATGTGTGTTAAGTCTTCTAGGCATTCTAGCATCGATGCGTACCTGGGGGATAGGTGTTAGATCTAGGTGTTTCAAAATGATGGCACTTTTTATTGAGTCTACTTTCTTGTAGACCTCCTGCACCTTTGCCTTCTCCTCCTTGAGCTCGCACTTTAGCTGCGCACTAATTAATTCCTCTTGTTTTAAGCTTCTGGCCACCTTAGCCAACTCTTCCTCCTTCTTGGCTAGCTTTCCCTCTAAATCCCTTATGTTGTCGTTTTGCATGAATAGCCTCGCCTCTATTTCCACTGCGACCTTGTTTAGAGCATTACAGACTTGCTCATCCGAGAGCTCCTGGGCATTCACTAAGGGGTTGTCTCCCTTAGACTTTGGCAGCATGATAAGTGCCTTTTGGCAAACTTCAAATTCGGCTCGTCGACGTGGGATTCAAATGCCCAAGAAATCATCTTCTTGGTCTGGGTACGCGCCCTCCTTTTCAAATGATCCCATGGCGATAAGTCTCTCAATGGGTATTGTGCTTTGGAATCGTGTGCATAGCACCTTCCTTGAATCATCCACGTAGCCCATTATCTGCCTTTTTTTTGTATCCAAAGGTCTTCTACCCGAGTATGCACCTTTGGGGAAGCTAAGCTGTCAGCGGGACCTCTGAGGTCGCCATGTCCCTTTTCACCACTCTCCTCCTTCCCTTCCTTTAGCACTATGTATGCACTCCGCTCTAACTCCTGGTCTACAAGGATCTCAAGCATCTTCTTTACTTCTTGCTCTACCACTTTGGTTATCTGCTCCTTGGTAAAAATTATGTCTACCTACTTATCCATGGTATCCTTCTCATCCATATTTGTAGCTTGATGCCCTCATCACCTTGTGCACCTTTTCGTCACGCGAATAGGAACTCTTGCTTTTCATCCCCACTATCTTCCTCTGATTCATAAACACTAAATACATGAGGTTCCAAGGATTCCTTGTCTTTCTCGGATCTTCCTCCTCATTGCCACCCCCTTCACTCTCATCCTCTCCTTCTCCCAGGTATCTCTCCAAGCTATCGGTCACCTCTGAGTCAGCTTCTTCATCCACCCTCTGCTTCTTCCTGAGAGGTTGCTTCTAGTCAGGAGATTCTACCTTCTCTTCTTCCTCTTGTGACTCCTCCATGGTGGTGGGTTATTCAAGCGCCTCTACTTACAGTGTCTCCTCCTTTCTTTGGGACTTCTTCCTCTAAACATAGGTGCTTAGATTTGTGCTCGTAGAAGGCATGCTCACTATCTGAGAAGTTGGTACACTTGGTGCTCCTTCCTCTCCTCTTCCCCTCTTCTTAGACATTGGCTTCTTCTTTCCCAAGGGGTCTTCAGGTATGGAGATCTCATCCACCAAGTATGCATTGTTTTCAAATTTGAGCATTATGCGCACGTACACACACTGCGGATACTCCAGTAATAGGAAGTGTTATTGGCCTAGTCATGTGGATCTCGTGTGACATGTACTTCTCCACGTACACGCGCTTACCTCTAGGATAGTTCAGTTTCTTCCTCATATCTCTATGCTCCCGGTCCAACTTTCCTAGCTCCAGCCTTAGCTTTTTTGATTCTTTAAATCTGTTCATTCCCGGCTTGGAAGTCTTTGGGTAGTGAGCGAAAGGAGCTTGCACAAGGGCTCTATGACTAGTCGATAAGTTTGAACATGCCCAATGATAGTCTTTGGTACACCATGAACTCAAACTTCTCCTTGTGTGGCTATTGGGAGTTGTTCAGGGATCCTCCACTCCGCCTCGAATGCATTTCTCAAGTGTGTATACCATTTTTCGAGCCGCGCTTTGTGGGGAGCCATCATTGTATCACATGCATACTTTTCAAACCTCTTCGCGAGCGAAGGGTCTTTATTGGGTACTCCCACACAAACTTATCTGGTGCATCCGGACTCAATTTCTACAAACACTATGGTGAGTAGGACATTGCCAAAGAGGATCCTATCCCCTTCCTTTGCGCACTTTACAATTTCCTCAACAATGTATGTGGACAAGTTGTAAATAGTCCCCTCTGCAATCTTCCTGCAGACATGTAGCCATGGCTTGTTAACTTGTGTCCACCTTTCTTGGCCATTCAACTTCATTACCAGGTGCGCGACCATCTTCATAACTGGGTCCTTGATGTCTGAGATGTCATAATACCATGACCCTTTCTTGCAGGCATACTTTGTGATGGTCTCTGAATAGCTTCCTTGTTGCTAAGGTCATCTTCCAGGCTATCTCCCTCGCATATGAGGCCTGTAAACTATGCAATTAATCGGGAGTTACGCGCATCTTGCGCCGTGAAAGTGGAAGTAGTCCTCGTGCACCCTAAGACATTAACACTGGTACAAGCGATCGACTTCCCAAAATAAGGCAACTCGTAGAGTTGCAACAACCCTGCCTTCACTAGCTTGACCTTCACGTCATCATTGTAGATAGGCAACCCTTCAGGTGTTCGCTTGTTGGTTGGGTGTACCAATTATAATGTCATCTCTTTCTCTATAGTGTTGGTGTGGTGATTATAGTCATTGACTGGTATGCTTCTCAAATGGGATTCCCATTCCTTCCCCATCATCACTCCGTCAGGGTACTGCATTTCTACATACCATTCTTTGTTTGTATCTACCTTGGGTTTAGTTGTTTAGCCTTTGCTTTTCCCTTCCCTTTCTTCGGTGCCATGGTCGAGGTAATTGTATTACTCTAGTCCTCTCCTTATTACTCTGCTTTCCTTCTCCCAACCTTCGATCTCAGATCCACGATACAATTCTCCTAAACCCGTGCCCTAGTTTGTTGAACCCTAACTTCGATAAATTCTTCACAAGATAACATCTTTTCACTTCGTTCCATGCCTATGTAATTCCTTCCTTCTAGGTTTGCAATCTCAAACTGGCTCTTTACATTTTTAATCAAACATATCTTATCTTTCATCAAATTTGAAAAATTCGTAGCTTATATCTTTAAAACTTATATCTCCAACTCTTCATTTTCGCAAAGTAAAATGAGAGTGCTGAGGACCCTCTATTTATAGTTTTTCCTTTTTTACGGTCATTAAATGTAACTTTACCTACCTCGTACATTGTTCATTTAATGCAGCTTTTTAAAACAAATCCCATCTTCAGCACCTTCACTCACGTGCCCTTCCTACGCAAAAACTCCTCTTTACCTCGCGCGCCCTTCTGCGTGAAAACTCCTCAAACCTTAAGCGCATGACCAAACCAACTTGACGGGGAGACTCTTACACGCGCTTAACTTTGCGCACCGAAGGCACTTCTTCTGTTGATTCTTGTTTTTACCAACCTTGTGTTACTTTAAATGTGTTTTTTTTTCCTTTGTGCGTGGGATCTATAAGTAGCTTTACTCTAGCTTTTGACCATTATATCTTTTCTCTTCATCTCTCTTCAATTGGGCTACTCAACAAGGCTCTTCAACACAACTTCCTCTGTACTTTTAATCACGCGCTTCTTCACTTCTCTCCACCCCACACTTAAATGATGTGTGGTCCTCTGCGCACTCATAAATCCTCCAAAAATAGCAATAAGGTTACTGGCACCCAAGGTGCAAAACAAAACAACAACGCGAAAGGGAAACACAAGGAAAGGAAAAAGCATAAGGGAAAATTCTAAACTAACTAGAAAAACTGCCTTATTTACAAACACCAAGAACACTTATTTATAGTAGGGCTTTAGCGTACTACCATTGAAGTGTCCAGGCAACTTCGTTCCATCCAAAGCACTTGCTTAAGCGCACGTGCTCGAATCGAGGATGTACGACATTGTGTAGGGACCTAGCCAATGGACTTTCAAATTCTAGGATGGTGCGAGAAATTTAGAATCATACAGTAACACCATCTGCCCAACCTCAAATTTCTTGTTCCTAATATGGTGATCATGCCAAGCCTTTTGCTTTGCCTTTTCCGTTGTTTGGATCCAACGGGCAAGTGATCATCTTTCATCCAGTTTCATTAGTTCATCAATTATTTCTTCTAGCACTTGTTCATCAATTTAATCCTCCTACGGACACTATTCACAAAGAAGGTAACATAAATTCAAGCTGGTAAAACAACTTCCACACCAAACACCAACTAGAAAGGTGTGGCTTTATTTATTCTTTTATACGTTGTCTGTAAGCCCATAAAACTACTAATACCTTGCATCCCAATCTGTCTTCCAACATCATGATTTTGGTCAAGGTATGACTTAGTATTTTGTTGAATGCTTTAGAGGTTCCATTTGTTTATGGATGATAGGGCGTAGTCTTATGATGAGCCACCATGAACTCGGATAGTAGGATCTCGCGAGTCTCATTTAGAAAATGCATACCACTATCATTGGTCAAACTCAAAGGGCATCCATTCCTTGTGATAATGTTCTCCCATAGGAACCTTGCCAGATTTGTCGCTGCCATGTAATCTTTAGTTGGGGCTACTTCGCCCACCTCGTGAGATAATCCATACAAGTGATGACATAACATGACCAGTCCTATGTGTTGCGGTCTGATAGGTCCTACAAAGTCTATTGCCCACTTTTCAAAAGGCTCCACGTAAGGAATAGGATGCAAAGGAATTCATCTCTCCTTCCTAGTTTGCCTGATGCACTCGACGGTGGTCACATACTTTACAATAATCCTCTACAATCCCCACATCAAGGTTTCCCACCATAAACTTTCCAAGAAATCTTTGCGCGGTGGCATCACTCTATGTAATGCCCACCCGCACTTCCTCCGTGTGCTTCCTCCATGATGGTCAGGTGCTCATGCTCCAACACACATCTGTGCAAAACTTCATCATGTCCCAATTTGTATAAGTCTCCACTAATCAACATGTAGGGCGCGACACGTATGGCCAACTACTTCTTTTCCAATGCCTTCATCCCATCCGGCACCACACCTTTTAAAAATATAGCAATTTCTTCCAAATATGAGGGCGTGTTGCAATCTAAACAATTACGCGTCTAACATTGCTTCCTAAATACTTTGCGCATCCTCTCCTGAATCAATTCTTGACAGGATGATCAAGTCCATAATTGCTTTTCCGGGCTTCACTACAACGGTGAACTCAAACTCTTGAAACAACAACACCCATCGACATATACGCCCTTGAAGAATGGGCTTCTTTACTAAATACTTTAATGCCATATGGTGGTGTAGAATCTGGTATCGCCAAAGAATCATCTAAATTTGAAAAGCGCATAGATCATTGATAATGCCTTGCACTTGGTTGTGGTATAATTCTAATCTCATGGTGTTAACTTCACTGCTCGTGAAATAGAGAGGATGATCAATAATCCCCTCACCTAGTTGTGCAAAGCACTTCTCTAATGGCATTTCTGAGGCATCTACATGGACATGGAAGGGCTTGTCCCAAGAGAGAAATCACAAAATAGGCGCGTTAATAAGCATATCTTTTAATGTATCAAATTCCTATGATGCGCTCTCCCCAATGGAAGGTACTTTTGTGTCTAAGCAAAGCACCTCTAAGGGCGGCGATCTTGACATACCCCTTAATGAATTTTTGTAATACCCAGTATGCCGAGGAATCCACGCATTGCACTCAGCTAGTAGGCTCCTTAATCCCATAATAAGCTGCTGACCTTAGTGGGATCTACCACAATCCCTCCTTACATATGATATGACCCAATAAAGTCCCAAAGGGTGTAGCAAACTCACACTTCTTAATGTTGAGGGATATCCTCAACTTCCTACACCTTTCAAACATTAATCTCAAGTTGTCACAATGGTCCTTAACCAAACCATATATTGTCCAATCATCCAAGTAAACCTAAAGAAACTTTTGAATGAAGTCCTAGAATGCTTGCACCTTATGCGTGAAAGACAACAAGCACATTTTCAATCTGCAAAGGGCATGACCGTATATGCAAAACTTCCCCACTCAGTGGCAAAAGTTGTCTTCTCCTGGTCCTCCTTTGCAATCCGGACTTGGTGGTATCCTGAAAATCCATTCGTAAAGGAATAGATTTCACGCCCAACGACTCCTTCCAAAATTTCTTCAGTGAAGGGGGTCGAAAATGGATCAGTGACACAAACTGCATTCAATTCCCTATAATCCATATAGATCCTAATCCGCCCATCTTTCTTGATGTTGACTACCATCGAGACTTATCCATTTTGATTCTTCCACTACCTCAATGATCCCAGTGCATTTATCATCTTGTTTGTTTCCTCCTTAACCTTCACGCATAAGTTTAGATTCATCCGATAGGGCCTTTTTCTAACAGGGTGCACGCACCTTCCTTGATTTTATTCTCATCTCCCCCAAGGAATGGTGGACACCTTTTAGCTCATGGTAACCACGTGGAAATAAATCCTCGAATTCGTCACTGACGGATCAATGATCTTTGATACTTCCTTCTCCGTCCAATAATCCCCGATAATAGCTTCCTTAGGTTATTCTCTGAACCGATGTTAACCCTCTATGTCTTTATCGGCTCATGGTAAGCACGTGTGTGAGCATCTGCACTATCCACTAGCTTGCGCGTTCCTACAGAATGGCTAACATCTAAACTCTTTGATTCCTCTCCATCAATCACATATACTAACTTTCCCTTCTCCTTCTCCAAACATGCGCGCTCAAGCTATAACTCTTTTGTTTCTTCAATCTCTTCAAAGTGTACCTCCAATCCTAGTTCACCTAGTAGTTCTAACAACCTATCTTCCATTCTGGCACTATCCCCCATTGTAAGGCACTTGATACCTTGTAAGGCCTTATCAACCGATGGTTTGGTACTCCGATACTCAAAGGCTTGAATAAGATCGGCGAGCGAGCTCTTCCCAATTCCTTGTGCGCGGTGTGTCTCGAATGAATGTACCATACGTGCTGACCATGTAATGTAGAATACAACTTTTGAACCTAGAAGGATGGTGGCAAGGCTTCCATGCCTCTCTCCAAACTGTTCACACTCCACGGATATGGAAAGAGGTGGGATCCTTCCCATGGTACTCCTTGATGATGGTGGGTATATTACTTCAGAAAATCTAACGAGAGAGAGCAATTTTACCTCATGCCACTCTAAAAGGCTCTTCGATGCGTGGCCCACCAACGAGTTGTTGTGCCGAGCAAGATGTAACTCAGCATCTCCCTTCATTCCTTTTCGTTTTTCCATTGAGCTTCTATCTCTGCAGAAAGATCTCAGGGAAGGCTCCTCTGATACTTGGGTAGTTCTTTTCCTCAAGGCACCGAGCAGGTGTATGCCTTCATTACCTTGGTCACCGATCCTCTCAACTACCGTCCCATTAATTCGTAAGTCCCATGCGCCCAATTGTCACATGCTAGACTGGTGGTATCACTCACTGACTGAGCATCTTCAAACTAGATAACCCCATTAATAGGGTGTACCATCTCAAGGTCTCTGATTGAGTGCACATGAATCTTGTCGAACTTCTTCTCCTAATGGTTCAATGTAGCAAGGCGCTAACTTCCCATAAACCAGGGCATAATGACCTGCTCCTCTTTCTTCTCAAAACTAATGTACCCTTTGTTGAACCGAAGGTCCGCATTGTTCTTGTAACACAAAGGCACCCAAGTAGTCTTTGGGAAATTTTCCACCTCGGCGAGTGCAAGACTTTGAATTCCCAGTAAACTTGGCTCCTTGAATAGTAATAGTTGCATCCTTCAAGACACCGATGGGCATTTCCTTAGTATTGTTCTTTACAATATACAACACATTTAAGATGGTGTAATGCGGGTATCCCCATCGATGCCATGGATCTAAAGTCAAAACATTAACCTCTACACGGTGTCGAATAGGTATATTATTGAGGAGTCATCCATCCACTGTTGCCTTCAATGTAATCTCTTTGTCATAGTTGAAATTTGTGAGGGGAAGGTTGGTGTGCAAGACATGTCTCTTGTGCTCTTCTCAGCGTGTGGTAACTTCTCTCTCAACCGGGATCTAGAAAGGGATGATGTTCCCCCGCCTTAGAATTTTAAACACCTCCTTGACCTCATCCAGGTCATCTTTCTATGCCTCGATCCTCCTTCCTTATTCCTCCCTCCTGGATTGCTCCTTTAGACACTGGATCTCCCCTTGCAAGCTTCGAATAACATCCATGGTGTCCTGATATATCTCCTTCTGATGCGCAGGGTCTAGGTACTTTCCATGAATGACCTCTTCTCTTAAAACCAGGCTCTTCTGTCTTGGTATCTCCCTTGTGCGTGCGGCTTCTACCCTTGTTGTTACCAAAACATGCTCCAAACCTTCATCCGTGTTACCCGAGGCATCCATTGTATGTCTGCCTTCTTGATGCTAACCATCGCAGCACCTTTATCCTTCCGGTGCTGTTGATTCATATGCTCATATAACTCCAGGCACTCCTCATACTTATGCTTCTTTCCACACCATGAGCAACTATGTAACAAGTGCAGGCACCCACGCTTGTAATGTTCTGCCAGATCCACAGTTAAAACATGTTCCACGCGGGAACTTGCTTCTTCCTCCACGGTTACCTCGTCCACACGAATCCTCCTCGAAAACCCCTTTATGCGCGCCCCCATCTGCGCGCTCCTCATAATGGCGATCATCATCATTTTTTGAACCACTGGCAATGTTGGTTTGGCATACCCCATGATCGATGGCCTCATGTATTTGATCAATAAGCCTATAGCCTTTATTATCATGGGTCGTGGAGGTGTAAATCTTGCAATAACATGATACATTCTTCACGATGCACTTGCCGCTGTAGCAAGGGACATCTCGGCATCATGTTCCCCATGAAAAATCTCACAATCTAATGTCACGGCACGTCTTGTCCTCGGGGACAATTATCCTTAACGTGCCCCTCTATCTCACAATCTATGCACCACAAACCAATGCGAATCTCATGGAGTGAGTTCGCTGATAGCTTTTCAAGTTTTTAGCCATAGTAGTGATCGGAGCTTCTAAGAATGGGCTAACCCCATTATCAATACTACCCACAACTTCGGTGTGCAAGGCGGCGTCAATGCTTCATGTAGATAGATCTGTAAAAGTTTTATGAGACAAGGCCCTTCTAAAAGGGGTGATCAATCCTCCAACAAACCATTGTGCATGTTGAGAAGGATGTATATCATATGACAACTTAGACAAGAGAGTTTTAAAGTGCACATCATACTCCCACACACTCTCTGTCATTCCTTGTTATATCTCCTTCAAAGCGCTAATGCTTTTTGCTCGAACTCAGGAATGTGGAACTCTGTCCAGGAATGCATTCTTTAAGGCAGTGTAATCCACCACCGTTTGATGAGGATCATACTTTCTATACCAACTATGCGCGTGCCCTTGCAACGTAGTTGTAAATTGACTAGCCTTTCGTTATGGGGTTGTGATACCTTTCACGTGCCATAATAGTTCACACTTGTGAACATGTTCTACAGCATCCTCAATGCCCCTATAATCTGGAAAATGTAGAGACATCTCAAAGAATACTTGAGGTGGTGGCTGGGGTCCTTGTCCTGAACTAGAGCCTTGGTTCCCTTCGGTGTTTCCTCCACTGCATGATCCACCAAGTCCACCGGGTCTTGTACCTCCAGAGCCACCAGATCCACCAGAACCATGGGTCCGATAAGGCTGTAGGAGGCTGTGCAGCGCCCCTACAATCCCACTGAACTTTGCGTCGGGATCTGTGATAGTGCCCCACCACCGCTACTTTGTCCTACACCACTTCCGATGTGAGACCAAAAGCTTGTACACTTGCCCCTTGTCTAAAAACTCCTCCAAATACTAGAATATGTGCAGCCATAGAAGAAGGAACTGAAAAATTATACCTCCTAGGCGCGGATCTATCTCTTCCATTGGTTTCAATTGGATCAATACTTCCTCCTAGATTGGGAAAACCAAGCACCGGGACTCGGTGGCCTTTGGGTGGGTTCGAGATATGCACCAACGACTCTCCTTTCTCCATGCTGACAAACTCTCACCCAGAAGCTGAAGGGTCTCCCTCATGTGCTTTCCAAGATGGGGTAGCACAGCATGCATTGCTCGGAGTTCTACGTCTTCTGCGTGAACCTCAACTCCTTCCCGCAACATCTGTCTCTATAGATCCATCACACTAGCAGCTTCACATCGTCTAGTAATCTCCCTTTCACGTGCTTCACCATACTTGAGTCGTCTTTCTTCCCTCTCCTTTTCTGTCGTATCATCTACCATCTTCCTCCACCCAAGCTTCCTTACCCAGCGCTCAGAACGGTTTAGCCGGCCATTGGGAGTGCCTCTAAACTCATGGTAACCATCAATATCTTCATAGCTAGAGGAATAACATGTAGAAACGATCCTCTAGGTTCTCGTAGAAACTCAAACTCCATGATCTCTCAGGGGCAAGAATACGTGGAAATGGCGTATTCAGAGTGTAGCTAAAGCTAGTACTCCTCCCCACCGGTGATCTACTGACCTGAGGTCCACGTCAGATCTGCATCCTGTAACCTTTGGTAGTCTTTTTTTGGTCTATATCGTGATCCATAATGCCAACTTGATCTAGATGAATAGGCTGAAAGCCACCCAAATAACTCTATTAGGAAGTAGCAAAAAAAAGTGTCATACAGATCATGGTAGAGATTCTCCTCTACCCATCTACGTGTATCAAACTCAAGTCTAGTGCTGAATCTCTAGGAAAATTCATCCTCCGTGCTCTTGAACCACGATTCAAAATTTTCCAATGTTAACCGATCCATCATTACTCTTTACATAGATCATGATGCATGTTATATCCACTACTGACTTCAAAAGAGGTCTGTGCAATGGAACCAAGATGTAGTCAATTTTACTCCCACTATAAAAGGAAGGAATCCCATGTGCACCGGCCTATCACCCAGTGAAGTTAAGCACTCACCCGAGGCACGCATGGGTGTCGAGTCTCTCTTTTATGTGAGTTTTAATGGGAAGCATTTATCTATGATTAGTGTAAGAGTATTCAGGAAAGAATTTTAGACATACAAGGATTACAGGGCTTAGGACGGCCTCCAGATCCTTGTAGCTTCTTCAGACTGTGTGTTTTAAAAGACTCCATAACATATAATATAAGAAAGAAAGCTACTGACCATTCATTCATAGCATGAAAGGAAGAGAACTATGAATGAAATATACATGAAACCCCAACGATATTCATATCTAATTGAAATAGGTAACCTCATTGTATCCATTGTTTCATTACAAAGAGCCATAGAGAGTAGACCGCAGTCATGCACATCACTAGGCTTGTATAACTAAGCCAAAAAGAAAAATAAATTACAATTTTAGGCTTAGTACACTCCTTTCTGCACCAAAGTTCCACTCGCAGTAATCCTGCAGAGCTTCACCCATGTTATCTCTCTCTGTGTGTATCCCTCCTATCTTCTCCTCTCATGTCTATATTCCGTGTGTATGTTATCCGGTCTCTTTTTCCATTTGGAGGCACTTGTATTTATCACCTTCCCACGTTGCCAACTCGCCTTGCCACACCCTCAAATCTGTCGCCAAGTGTTGAATGTGGTCCTTCAGTGAGCATGTTTCCTCAGGCCTGAGCTCTCCACTCCATCTCATGATGGTCTTAGAAGATCCCATACTAGCATGCTCATTCCTAGGCCACCTATTGTCGGTGGCATCTTATCCACTATCGCAATTGATCATGCTTTTCATGTGTTACGCCTTTGTTGCTTAAATCAAATAAGTCTGAATCTCCTTTCGCGCATCGCGTGTGCTTTATTTTATTCCTTAACTCTTCCTCTTGTGCACTTTTTCCTTACGTACCGTTTTATAAGCTGGGTCCCGTGCACCCATTTGCCCTCATACTTAGTCAATATTTCAGGGGACCAACATGGAAGCACTATATCATGCATGATAGGCTCTAACTATTAAGATTCTTTGCTTTCTTCTAAATGATTCATTAGAACAACTGTGCTCTCATGAGATTCATATTTTCATGTTTGACTGGTTAATTTCTTGTTGGGTTTTATGAATCTTTATGTGGTTTGTAGATGAATCCATGGTAAAAGTAATGATTGTTTGGAAACTTTCTCTCTGTGCAAGTTTTATGACAACATGCATGTGAAGCTTGTATGCAAAACTTGTATCTGTAGCTCTATTTTCATTCTGGAACTTGTATTAGAGGTGGTTGTGCTTTGAACTGACCTTCGTTGAAATTTAGGGTTTTAAACTATATGGGAACCTTGAGTTCCATTTGATCTTATTTTTGGGCTTCGTGTTTTGATTAAACTTGTGTTGGAGCTTCGTGTTGTTCGGAACTAGTGTTTGGAAAACTTATGCATCGTTGAGCTAACTGCTTGGAGTTTGTATTGTGCACTTATGTACTTGCTTTATTTTTGTGAAGTTCGAAATTTTGTGTGAAGCTTAGGTTCATCAGTGTACTCTTATTTAACACTTGATTGTTATGAGCTTGTATTTGGGTCGATGTATTCGATTTTTTCTAGTATTTTAGTGTTGGGTTTCTCTTGTAATAAAATTATTAAGCTTATAATTCTTTTATTGAGCGATTACTCACCAGAAAATTGGGTGATAGCTTGTTTGAGTCATTTGAAATCACTTCGAGATTTCAAGCGGAGACATCTTGCTTAAAGGAATGTGGAACTTCTGTTTTATGACTATATTGTCTTCTTTGAGATGGTAATGGCGTGAGATTTGGAGGGTATTCTTTCCCCTCTGTTTTGAGGAAATCCATGTTGGTTTATTTGTGTAGTTTAAAACTAAGTCACCTCTATCGAATTTGTGGTTGTGAAGTTCTATTTTGGATTTTTATTCTGTTGCATAGGAAATAGAATGGGACATCATCCGAATTAAATGTTTTTGGTTCTTACTCTCTCTTTTGATTCTTTAAAATAATTTTGGGTCTCAGTGGAAGGTTGAGTTATTACCGTGGACACTGGATCTATATGGGAAGGATACTTTCTCTGTTCAATTGTTTTGTGCTTGGTTCTTTTGAATCACGAACTACTTACCTTTTGTATTAAGTGGTGAAGCAATTGTAAGTCTTCAGTCTTGGGTTCGTGGTTAATTCTGAACTTGATAGTTGTTGTTTCGGGATTTTATTCTTGTCTGATTCAGTGAATGAGTCCTTGGGCTTCTTTTTAGAAAGAAAATATATATGTATTCTCTTGGGATCAGTATGTTGTTTTGGGACTGCAATATGTTTTCATCCTAATTTGATTTGAAACTAGAAATTATTTTGTTCAATTGAATGAAACGATTTATTATTGAACCTTTCCTTATTGAGTTTCCTTTTCTCTGTCTTTCGGATAAGCTCATTGTTTGAACTTCTCTGCACTCGATTCTCTTTCGAGATGGTGATTTCTTATGGCTGTTGGTCTACTTTGTTAGAATCATTGTTGCAATAATGTAGAAAGATAGTAGCTAAGTCGGATTCTGCGATAAGTGAATGCATACTTATGGGATTGACTGTTGTTGACTAGCCTTGCCTTGTTTGAATGGATAGGAGTAGGTTTGTCTCTTGTACTCTCTATCTTTTTGGATGAACTCAAGTAGAGATTAACTCCTCTATGGGGCTACTTTGTTTGTGAACATTGGTTTCAGATCTTTGATTGATAACTTCTAACATGCAGAGTTGGAATTAGAATTACGGTTGGATTGTTCGATTTTCAATACCTTCTTGTATTGATATGAAATTTTGTTTTGATGTATATCTTAATGTTGAATGTAGAAGATTGTTATTCGGAAAGGAACATGTAATTCATGTTATGAACTGGTCTATTTTTAAATGTTATAAGTTTGGGCATGGTACGTAAGGGTTCTTCTTATTCTTGCTTGATTTAGTTGAGTCATCCTAGAATGAACCATGCTGTAAACACTTCTTTTGTCTTAGATAAAAGATAAATGTTGTATTCTATTAGGATAGAATTATGAAATAATGGAATGGAAAGATCTATAGTTTGTTTACAAGCCATTGATAGGATCAATAGACCTTTAAGTCCTTAGTAAGATATTGTGTATTATATTCTTCTCTTCTATTAAAAGTTGATCTAGATTTATTAATGTACTTCTTTTCTGTTTGGTATCACTTATGCTTATTGTATGATGTTTTAATTATCTCATTAAAGCAGTGTTTCTTTAATGAAACAATTAGTGGAATGCACTTCGTTTTAATGCTTAGTGTTTATCATGTTCGAGTTCATTTAGGCCTGAACCATGCTAGCAATTTTTCAGATGGACATCGAAGTGATAAAAGAAGGCAAAAACTTACATGATGCATTGGTTGATATAAGTCTGATTCTTTGTAAAGAATTCTGATTCATTCCTTAGTTGTATTGAAAAAGAAAAGTTGTATACCTTATAGAATGAAGGTTGTTGTTATGCAATATGCTTAAAGTGCATAGTCTTGTAATTTTATAAGTTATAATGATGAATTGCGAGTTGTGATTTATTTGCATTGGTTGTGTAAATTATCTTGTACTTTTATAAGGAAGATGAAAGTTCTATCTTGTTGATATTCTTCATATTATAATAGGCTTATCTTGTTATCTTTGATAAGATGGATAAAGGAATTGGTTCAATTTCCCTTATAATGATACAACTTGTTAAGTTGCATAGTATGATGTGTTTTATCTAAACAATTTAACATAGTAATGTGATGTGTAATGAACGTGCAAGTAAGAACTATGGATATTGTGAATGATGTATCTTAACACTTAATCATGTAGAGGAAGACTCTTTCTCTCTCAATTACATGTAAACCAAAAAATTTTAGAGATATGATTATTAATCATTAGACTTCATTTTGTATGAAGTCTACTTTGGTTGGACATATGCGGTTGTTAAACCTTCGAGGAATGTTAAAGTACATTTTATTGAAACTTATGATATTGTTGTCCTATTTCGGTTAAGCTGTTGGTTAAACTATGTAAACAAACATTAAAAGCAATCATGAGTTTAAGGAAGTTCTTAAATACTTAATTGATACAAGTATAGAATAAGAACTTAAGGAGAGTTGGATTAGGGATTAGCAGGGTTGTTGTAATCAAGACATAATCCAAATTAGAAAATGTATTAATAATCTCCTTGGAGTATGTACATCTCGATGATGTCGTTTTACGTAGGATGTTGGCACATGTCAATTGCGGGGGGTGTGTACTTTCGAGAAGACTTGGGTCTTCTTGAGAATACAGCGTTGTAGTTGACTGTGGTAACACCCTTCGCATTGATCATCTAGATCTACACACAAATAAGGACTTGAACTTAGTTTCTCTCTAGGTCAAGTTAATGGCATATTTAGGATAGGAAGTAGCTTCCTGATGGCTCGAGGTACCTTGGCACATCCAATTGACTTAGGTCGACCAAGTATGCCCATTTACCCTAAGTCATTATGAGCGTCTCCCTATAATAATTTATGTTTTAACAAGGGCTAGGGTTAAACACTGGGACAAGTGGTGACGGTAGTTAGTAAAGACCAATCATGATAATAGAGGGTGAGGTGAAGAACATATTCTAAAATGATGAGTATGTCGTCTAGGAATAGTAAAATACACAGGTATGTTGTAAATCTTTGGCCAAAGTATCGCAAGCTCTCTTGGTTTCGTTGTCTATGTCACCAAGTTTAAAGCAACGTGATATCCTGATGAATATTAGTAACAAATATTCAGATATGTTCTTTAAACAAATCACTCAGTACCCGATGTAGGGTAGGAAAAACCAAGTATACGAAGTATACGATAAGTATTCAATGCTTGAAGTTAACATAAATAGATCGGTAGATTACCGAGTTATGAAATGAATAGATCGGTGGATCACCAAGTCATTTACAGATTGCATATGGTTATCTGTTTGAAATTGATTGGCATGAAATGTTTGTTCTGAATAATGCTTTATTTAGAACATAGAACATTATAAAAAAATTCCCTTGTTTCTAAAGTCTTAAAATGGGAATGTTACTGGCTATCACCTTCCTTAGATTAGCTTTCCTTTATGTTATCATTTTATCCCTGGTCCCTTGGCATTATTAGCTTAGTTTTCACTTTCAACATTAGGAGTAGCAATAGTAGAAGAAATAGATAGAGGAACCGGCCTTCTCTGGAGATCCGTCTCAAGTGCACAAGGTCCCACAACTTGGATACGGTTCCATTATTGTCTCAAAGCGACTCGGTTCTTCCGGATCCGAGACAAGTGTAATTTTGACAACCAAAAAGTACACTGAAATCCTTTAGAAGTGAATTTTTACTCTTGAAGTAGGTAGGTCAATAAGAAAATTTGTTTTCATAATGAAGTGCGGGTTTACATGATACTTTTGATTAAAGTTTTGAGTAAGTAAGTAGGAATGGTTCGGTTCCATGCAAAGAAGGAAGAACTAACTAGATTTTGAAACATTGCAAAGCATGATAAGTAATGACCATTCGAAAACCCACAAAGCAAAAATCTTAAGCAATAGGGGTTAATTTAGCACACAACATAGTTTGAAGTGAGTTGTTGAAAGTCCGCAAAACATGGAGGAGTGATGAGTAGTCGGAAACCCGCGAGACATAGGTAAGTAACATCAATCAAGAAACCCACAAAGCATGGGTAAGTAATAGAAAATCAGTTTCCCAAACTTAATGGGAAGCAAAATTAATTTAGAAACTAGCGATATTTTAAATATTCCACCTCATTAATATGTTTGGTATGATGCCATGTCATCATGGGCTTAAATGTGGGTTTGGCGAATGACTTGCTTTTTTTTAGCTTTTGAAGTAATGAGTAGTCGTAAACTTAGACTTGGGGTCATGAAGGTTTAACAGAATTTAAGGGTACTTGTGTTTGGTTAAAGTAGTTAAGAATGCTTAACTTATGTTGTTTAGCATTTACTTATCTTTTATTGAGGTAAAGTAAAGTAGTTAAAAACCATAAGTGATAATAATGGTCCTTGATTCCATGCAAAGAAGGGGTTTTGACATTAGCTTTACTTTTTATTGTAAAGTAAGTAAAGTAGGTCAAAAATACCGATAAAATAAAGGCCTTAGTTTTTGGGTTTGAACAATTGCTTTACTTCTCTACTTTCATAAGTAAAGTAAGTGTCGATTTTAGTGCAAATAGGTGAAGTAAAGCTACTTTATTTTAACGTAAAGAAGGAATGGGTAATAAGCTAGTTTTACGAGGTTTTAACCAACTACTTAGCTTATTTTTTTAGAGTAGTAAAGTAAAGTGAACCCATTTTGCAAATAATGAGGTAGTGCAAATGGTTTTGGAGGGTAAACTTTACGTAAAACTTTGAAGTAAAGTAATTTGAGAAACCAGAATTGCTTAGAGAGTAAGTACTTAGCTTTTTAGGGACTTTTAGAGAAATTTTGGGCAAATGGGTATTTTTCAACTACTTCCAAGCAACCTATTACAACCTTTTGGAGAAATCTAGAGAAATCCTACAATCCAAATGAGTTAAGGTAACAACCTAAAAACACTAAAGTCTTATTCAAGGAGACACAAGAAACATGAACACAAATCTTCACAAGGCAAGAAGACTTAAAATTTTAAAGGGGTACCCCAAAATTTCTAAGTGAAATCTTGGGGACACTAGTTGGCTCCATCTGTGGACATATTTATTTCTTGAAAATGGAAGAAATGAAGATGATATCCCAACATCTCTGGTTTCAAGTCTTGTTCATTGGGTTTGGGGTCACAAGAAGGAAACACAAAAAAATAGACATAACACAAAACACTGAAACTTTATTTATATACATACAGTTTTACCCTGAATCATCAATTCCTGAAGAGCTTCAAATGTTTCCCATTGTATGGAAACTTCAACTCCATCTTGGTAAGAAAGGATGAAACTATCAGCTCAACTCTCGTGATCATGAATGGTCCTTTCCACAATGAATCAAACTTTCCATGCATGCCTTTTGGCTCATTTTTTTATCCCACAAGAGCACCCAATCTCAATCTCAAAATTTTTCTATCTCTAGCCTTTTTTTCAAATACTACCTTGACCTTCCTTTGATGCTCAACTAATCTATCAGCTACTGAAACACGCTTCTTGTAATTTAGATAAGTACATGATTATTTTGTCAAGTGCATCCTAGTAAGTAACATCCTCCATGGATTTTTGTTAGGTGCAAAGCAGGAAGTTCAATGGTAATAGGAAATTCAACATCCATCCCATACAAAAATTGAAAAGGTGACATACCTATATCCTTTTTGGGAGTAATCCTATCACCTAGAGTGCATCAAATAACTTCTTGTGCCATGTCCTTTGATTTTCATCATCAACTTCTAAATGATTGTTATCAAGTTTTTATTACTTGATTCAACTTGTCCATTTCCTGAGGATAGTAATTAGAAGAATGCACCAATGAACACCATATGTGTAATAAAAATCAACAAGCTCTTCAGAAGATAGATTGAAGCAACATTTTTTGTGACTATCTTATGTGGGACACCAAACCTCACAATTATGTTTTCCTTGATAAAGTTACACACTTCTTCAGAAGTAGCGTGCTTAATAGGAATGGATTCTACCCACTTACTAAAATAATTTTTGTGAGAATGTAATGGTGACCAAAACTTGAGGGAGGATTTAACATACCAATGAAATCAATGCCCCATTATTGGAATGGTTCATTAATCACAACTGGTTTTAAAGGTAATGTTGGAAGCTTCTTAACACGTCCAAAAAATTGTTGACATGCTTGACACTTAGAAACCCATTCTAAAATATCTTGAAAAGAGTAGGCCAATAATACCTTTCTTCAGAGAATCTTATGTGTGTAACTCTTGCTGAGAAGTGGCCTCCACATGCTTTGTCATGGAATTTTCAAGTAACTTCTCTTGTTGAACTTTATCAACACATCATGGAGAAAAACACCATCAATCCCCTTCTTGTATAAACCATTGTCCCAAAGGAAAAATTCCTTTGACTTTAGCTTGATGGTTCATTTTTTTTTTTGCATGTAAGATGATATGGGCATTCCCATATGTGAGGAAGTAGGAAATCTTACTATACCATTCATCCACCAAGTTCACAAAGAGAACAATAGGAAATTCTTCATCAGATATTTCTTGGAGTGGAGAAGTTGTTGTATCTAGATCATCTTGCTTTCTTTCTTTGTCATCAATTGGAAAATACCTCTACCTCTTACCATCTTGGTTGGATTTATATCAAGATCATATTCTTGCACTTTGGTCACCCAAGTGCCTCTTAGCATCCCCATCTCTTGTTGTGTTAAGATAGATTTAACTGTAGTGTCAGGTACATATACAATGGTATGTGAGGAAAGAATATAATACTGAATGCTTTACATGACTTTAAAAACTACATATGCATGTTTCTCCATTGGGGTGTATTTCAATTCATATGCCTTTAAAGGCATACTCATGAAAGCTATATGGGTGCTTCAATGTTTTCATCATTCTTTTGCATTAATATGCCATGACATGGTATGCTCAGAAGAATAGTAGTAGAGGATAAATTCCTTGTTAAAGTCGGGTGACACCAACACTGGTGCTTCTAGATAAATTCTTTGATTCTCTCAAAGGAATTTTTTCCCTCCTCATTCCATTTGAAGTCTTGCATCTTTTTCATCATGTTTGAAATATGGTGAGTCATTTCAAAAAAATGGAATAAACCTTTGAGAAAGTTAACCTTACCAAAGAATGAGTGGACTCCTTTTTTAGAAGATGGTAGGGAAAGTTTTGAATATCTTGCACTCTTTAGGGTCAATCTTGGTTCCTTCCTTGAAACAATATGCCTAAAGCTTTCCCTCAATTATAAAAAATATGGACTTCTTGGGATTCAAGAGATATCCCATGCTTTCTACACTAAATAAAGACTTCTTCTAAGTCAAAATGTGATTACCTCTTACCTTGGAGAAGACTATCAAATCATCAAGATAAACCACTATGCTTTTATCCTTTAGGTGAGAAAATTCCAAATCCATAGCCCTTTGAAAAGTATCTCTCTACATTGATCAACCCAAAAGGCATCTTCTTGTAAGTAAGTGAATGTTCCCCATGGTGTGGTGAACATTGTTTTTGTATTGGTCTTCTCTTTTACCACTTGAATCTGTTATATACCTGAAAAACCATCTAACATAGATAACATTTGAACCAATAACTACTTGAAGAGTATGATCCATGATGGGGATTGGGTAGTTATATTTTAGTGATGCTTGGTTTAGATTATGAAAATCCACACACAAGCATATCTCACCATTATTTTTCCTAACAGGTATAATGTTGGCCAACCATTCGAATGATGAATTGGATAAATAATTTTTTACATCCAACAATTTCTAAACTTCATCATAGACATAGATTGTACTGAAATAGTTGGATTATGTCTTCATAGATATTTTTGTTTGAAAGGCTTTTGACCCGACTGTAATGGAATATAGTGTTGCACTTTTTCTTGGTTGATATGTCTTCAAGTCTTTGTAAGACCATGCAAAGACATCACTATACTTCATTAAGAGCTTTGTGAAAGCTTTCTCTTATCTTAGAACAACACTTACCAAGATTTACCATCTTGGGCTCATCTTTTGACCCAAATTCAAAGGTTACACCTCTGATGAAGAACTTTCACCATATTCCTTATTTTCTTTAAGAACTAGTCATGCTTATCAAAAATTTATTCTAAGGAGACCAAACCTTTAGGGATTTTATTACCTTTCAAGCTGAATAATCTCCTTATTGTCATCATGATCTAGATCGGTCTCACCAACTGATTGTTGTCTGGCATGGAGGTGAGTTACTTCCTTCAAAGTATAACTCATCAAAATTTGTCTTGTTGCTCAGAAAAATATCTATCTACTTTTCATCATTGAACACTTTCCATTGCTCAACATTATTTGGGAACTTTTGGGTGGTATACCTTCTCTACTTTATAGTTACCTTGATGAAACATGAGGGGGTGGATGATCTGGATTAAGTAAGCACAATAACTAAAGCTAGTGAATTTTCCCTTGAGTTTTGATCTCTAGGGATGAAGTTAATGGAGAAAGACATGAATTCAAGTGTGTAGAAAACACTCTATCCCTGTAGTGTCTCAACTTGTTTTTCTTTACTTGTATTGCCCTCTTATTTTTTCATGATAAGTTTACATCTCCCCATGTGCTTTGAGTAATTTCACTCCCATCTTTTTGGCTTTTCCATCCTAACTAATAAAGGGCTTCATACTCTGTTGTATTGTTAGTATTTTCAAACATTAACTTATAGGAGTAAGGATGTACCTTCCCTTCTGGAGATATTAAAACAATACCAACACCTGATCCAAAGGAGAAACAACTACCATCAAACTCTAGTGACCATATTTTTTCTTCTTCTAAAGGTATGTCCTAGATCCCTAGCTCTTGGGCTTCTTCATCCATTTCTAAGTAATAGACCCCATGATCTGATTCTTGGAAAATAATTTGAGACCTTGGGTCTTCTGACTTTGTGACTATGTACTTTGATTTATTTTTTGGGTTCTAATCTTTGATTCACTCCTTTGATTGGGATGTGAGCACATGACTAATCCATATTTACTTCTCCACCCAACTCTTTGCATAAATTTTTCTACTTAGCAACATCCCGTAGGACATGGGATATCTGCTACTAGAATAGTCATTTTCAGTCTCTTATCAAGGAAAGCTTCCAAAATAACCTGAGCATCTTTAATTTTTCCAATCAAAGGTACTTATCTTTCCATCAAATAACATCTCCCAATTTTTTGGTCAATGTGATCCAAGAGCATCTACAACTTTAGTTGGCATAACATTATCAGAAGCCCTTGAATCTAAGATGTAATTTCTCAATTTGAAACCATTAATAAGAAAAGATACATAAAATGGTTCAATTCTTTCAGAAGATGTGGGAGAGTAATATACAATTATTTTGTGGAGGGGTATTCTTGGGATTAGGAAAAATGCCTTTTGTTGCAGTATAAGGTGAATTATTTGATCCATTTCTCTGAACATACTTAACTATCTATATTCAATTGATCAGGGAAAGCTCTAAGATATTCATCTTTTGACATCTGAATTTTAGTTTTCTTAATGTGGTCTATGATGTCAAAAGAAGAATAAACATTTTGAATGGGTTTTAGGAACAAACAAATCTCCATTAATCTCTAAGGTTGAGTAGAAGAAGAACTTACTTGTTTGTCTCTTGGAGCTAGAGAAGAAGTAGGTAGGGCTACCTCTTTTGAGTATGGTTACATTTGGCCTTGGTTCATCTCTTTCTCTTCTTTTCCACTTAGAAGATGTTTCACCTTTTGATTTTCCTGAGATCTTGTAAACACTACATAAGTGTGACCATAATCATCTTCAAAAGTTTCATAGTGGTCATTATCGATTCATAGTCTAAGTAACCAATGTTGGAGTCACCAACAGGGTCTACAAAATATTCATCTTCAAGTGGATCAAAACAAATAGCTTGATCTTCCTCATTCATTTCTACATTATTCCTTGGTGCAGCTTCAATTTTCAATCTTTGAGGAGCAAAAGTAATGTGGTTCAATTCTGATTTTGATTATTGAAACTTTGTGTAGGTGCATTCCTAGAAGGAGAGTAACATTGTTTCCTTGTGCCATTTGTTTTTTATTACAACATGTCATTGGCCAATATTTGTAGCAATGGATCAGATGTGTTATGGTTGAAGCAGTACCTTCAATTTAGAGTTGAGTGTTTGATTTTACCCACCATGATAAGATCATCTTCTACTTCAATGGTGAATTTTGAGGTGCCAAAAGTTATTTGGATGTTCTCTACGTAACTAGATAACCAACTTCTAAAAAAAGCATTAATGAAAAAAACCTTTTGATTTTCATCACTAAGAGAAGCAGTAGGAGGAATTTTATAAAGTATTCTTTGGAACTTAGCAATGAAATCCCTCATATTTTCATGAGGTTCTTTTTTAAGTTGAGCTAGTTGAGTAATCAACGTACTTGAATCTTCAACAGGTTTAAATATTTTCAGAAATTGATCATGCATGGTAGTCCAATTTTTATGGTACCCGGAGCCAATCAAGTAAAACCATTCTCTAGCTAAGTCATGTAGAGTCTCTATAAAGATCTAACAGACACATCTTCATGTTCCACAATGAGCACTCCACAAGATATAAAGAAAGCAACCAAGTGATCATCGAGATTTTTTTTTCCATCTCCATAAAACTTAGGGAAATTATTTTGGAACCTTTAGGAAACTCATGGAGAGGAGGTGTTAAATTTAGAGGACCAAAGGCCACACCCCATGGGACATGAGGTTGTTGAGCCATTATGAGGGGAAAAAGTAGTTGAGGATTGACTGGTTGGATAATACCAAATACTTGGGTTCATGTTCACAATTGATTTTAAGTGAGTTTGAATTCTTCCTATAGGTGAAAGACTTTCTCTACATGTTTTTCTTGAGGAGGATGATTAAAATTGAATTTTCTTTCAAATGGAAGAAATGATCAATTCTACCTTGAGCTCTACTTTCCCGTAAATGGATGATTTTCCAGAATGAAAGATTGGTAAAAAATGGATGAATAGGATTTAAAAAATTTTAGTTTTATAGGGAAAGAGACTTAATCTAAATGTGCACAAACAATTCAATACACAAACTAATTTTAAATTTTGAACTCAACAAATAATAACATGAAACCAACTAAATTCAAAAATAAGTATTTAAATCAACAAGAAATGCATATATGTTTAGTCTTTGGGTGTGCATGTAAACTTTAGATTTTTTAATTAAAGAAAGGTTTGGTTAAATGTCTTAACACGAGAACTCAAGTTAAGCCAAAATAACTCAACTTTTATTATTTCTTTTAATAATTTTCATGGGAAAAGCACAAGTCGATCATGCATTTTTTTTGTTCCCAGAGAGAGTCAAAAAACTGTTGGCTAGATTTTATGCTTGGTTACACACATAAACCTAGGAAGTCATGGGATAAATCCCCTTCATTTAATGGTGAAGCTCCCATGTGATATATTTATTTATTTATTAACTATTTGAAAATTAAAAATTATTTTCTGGGTATTACTTTAATTACAAAGCTCATGAACCATAGCTAAAATTTTATAGCAAAGTAAGTAAGTTGTGTTTGGGAAAGTAGTGGTGGTGAAGAGAAGTGGAAATAGAAATGTAGGAGGAATAATAAGCAACTATGTAAAAAAACATGTGCTTCATAACAAGTAGATTACAAGAGCTTTCTACAACCACACAGAATAAATAAATACTTGATGATTTTCACAATTTTCAGCAAATAAAAAGAAATGCATTCAAATGAGAATTCAAGATAAAACAAAGTTTACCATAAAATTCACAATGCACACAATAAGACTTTATAAGACACAAAGTTCCACAAAAAATCTTCTTCTTATTCAAGTTCAACCAGTTTACAAAATGAACATATGAGTATTCAACACAAAGTTTGAAATCTCAATGCACAAAGTATAACAAGTTGATTGCCAAAAAATTTCTCGATCCTTTGGCCCATAGGCCTCTCTCTCTATTTATAGATCTAAGAAGGAAAATACAAATAGATTCATTAATTATATTTCCACATGTTCCTAGCTACAAAAATGCAAGAAGTTGAGCATTTTTCTCCTCAAATTTCTCATTTTTTGGCACACATGACATTTGGAATGTTCTATATCCAAAATAACCTTGTTTTTCTCATATGCCACATATTCATAAGTAATTGAATTTTTCAAACAACTTGAAGTAATGGATTTTAACCAAATTACTTAAGTTTTAAAATCTTTTTGATTACTTAAATTACAACATAGATAGAAAAAAGAAGAAGAAGAAGAAGAATAATAAAGAAGAAGAAGAAAAGAAGAAGAAGAATTCATTCATTAGTAAACCTTTGGTTTTAACTTTTCTCCTCATCATCCTCTTGACTCTTTAGTCTCTCATTTTCTCCTCCTTATCCTTGTTTTCTCTATATATATGGCATGTTGATCCAACATATATTTTATTTCTTTTCCATCTGGCTTTGCAATAGATTGCATTTTTGTTTCATATCTAAGAAGTTATTTTTCTAAGATGTTGTTAAATCCTCTTACTTTTATTAGGTGTGCCCTAAGATCCTTAACATCTTGGTGAAGCTTTTCCAATTTCTCCATTGAATCAAAGTGAAAGGAGTGGTGGATTTATCCATTTCTTTCTTGAGGAGTTGAATAAATTCTTCCATAGTACTTGGTGGCTTAGCAATTATGTATCTTGTGATGAAATAGATACAATCATCTAGATTATCTATAATTTCTTCTACCTCTTCTTCTAGCACCTTCATTTCTTCCATCATTCTTTGAGTACTTCATACAAAAGAAAGAGTCAACTCTTCTTTCTTACCCTTTTTATTGATCCCTTAGTGCAGACATTTGTTCTTCAATCAACACCTTCTCTGGCAATGAATTTATTTTCTCAAGATTCTCAATTGTAGTTCAACAATCCCACATTCATTGTCTATTTCCAATTTCAAACTCTTCAACTGATCAAACTTTCCTTGAAATCTCTCATTTCAACTAAGATTTTGAATATTTTTCACTTTTCCTTTTCAAGATTAGTTTAATCCACTCATCCACAACTTTAGCTTTATCTCATGTTTCTTCACATTATGTGATGACTTGAGGGATTGACATTTCTCTCCTGATAATACATAGGATGAGAAGAAGAATTGGAAACCTTTGCAATAATTTCACACAACTTGGATATTTGATCATTCAAGTTTAGCTTTTCAGCCTTCTCTTTATCAAGCTTGAG
Source organism: Taxus wallichiana var. yunnanensis (assembly GCA_018340775.1). Taxonomy (NCBI): domain Eukaryota; kingdom Viridiplantae; phylum Streptophyta; class Pinopsida; order Cupressales; family Taxaceae; genus Taxus; species Taxus wallichiana. Next base: position 699,520,736 of record CM031243.1, on the reverse strand, counting down.
GAAAAGTGTATCAATCAAGTTATGAGTGTATCTTCTTTAAGTCCTTCAAGTAGTCACTTCTCCCAGAGGCACTCTTGTCATAGTTATATCCTCTTGGTTAATTATCCTTTTTTTTTTCCTGTTATTGGTGGATAACTTCAAAAAAATTTTGTCCCTGATGATTCAATTATTATCTTAGAAGTTACCTTGGCAACTTTGGATTTCTTCCCTCTTTTATCAAGACTTTAAGTAACTTGTAGATCCATTTCTTCTAGATTTATTATCTCCTTGGTGTTTGGAACTATTTTTAATGCCTAACCATGATGAGAAATCTTGTCTTAAAGAAATTTGGGAGTACTGAATGAACACCATCTCCTTGACTAGTTTTGTACTACAGATGTATAGGATGTAAAATCATTTCTTGAATGTTTCAGTATAGTAGTACCTTGTAAGTAAAACCTTTTCAACTCTTCCATTTTCTGAGTTATCATATGATTTTCAACTTCCTTCTCCTCTCAGTCAGATCTTGATGCTGTTGAATCCAATTCAGCTTCTTCCCCTTTCTCACCTCTTTTGTACACTGAGACTCTTGTACACAACCTCCGAATGAGTTTGTTCTTCACTTTATTTCTCAATTTCCTCTTCCATTTTCCATCTTCTAGTCCAGCTTTATCTTTCCTTTCTCTCTGTGACAATTGAGAACTTCATGAAGTGAAGAGCTCTCCAAGGTAGCATCATGTCCCTCCTCATGTTGAGTGCTAGAATGATCATCTAATGATGGAGGAGGAGGATTTCTTGGTGGAGAGAAAGGAGGAGGATGATGGGAGTGGAGTGTCTACCCTTATTGAGGGAAGAATGAATGAAGCCTTCAAGGGTGGTATGCTAACTTCCACTTGTGTAGTAGGAATTTGTATGGAAGGAACAAAAAGGATGAAGAAACAACTTGTGTTGATGACTAAAAAGCTTCACTAGTAGTGACTTCAGAGTTGATGTTTTTTGGATGATGGGCAATCCCCCTCTTACTATTCTAGGATTTTGGTTGTTAGTGACCTCTTTGGTCCTTTGCTACTCTCACCTGGTCCTTCTTTCCTTTTGGTGCTCTTTTGACTCATTTTTTCATTACTGATTCCTCTAGAAAATAACCTCTTTCAAGGAGCCAATTTGAAGTGTAAACTAGGACCCTTGATGTTCTTTCTTCAATGTCTTAAATTTATTCCTCTTATGGATGGGTGGAGCATTATCTCCTCCCATTTGATTGTAAGAATTAGAAATTACATTCCCATCATCATGGAGATTTTTAGGAATTTTTTCTAAGCCAAAACTAATAATCTTTTGGATTTTCATCCTGTTATAGTCTCTTCTTCTAACTTCAAATTCATCCTGTAATCAATCCAAAAATATTCAAGTGTTTGGAGAGGTGATATAGTCTAATGTGACTGTCTTTTGTGCAATATTCCTGAAGTCAAAATTTTTTTGGCTTCATAGTATTCTTGTTCATAATGATGAAACATCTCTTTGAAATATTCCTAGCCTTATGAATGTTAGCACAATGATAATTACCAATGATAATTGGGAAGCTAACCACAACTTTCTATGAATTTTGATTGTAGGTCATGTAGTTCCACTAATTGTCTACATAGTTCCATTAGTATCCACTTATCATTAGGGTATCTTGGGAGTTTAAGTGGTTTTCCTGAGAAACCACAAACCCTAAGATAAGTGAAATTAGAAAATTGAATAAAGATACACCCATATTGGGAAACTGTGTCCCATGCTGCATTGGTCACCCTTTTTTCCTTCATCTCAATATTGAGCTTGCAAATAATTTCATAAAAGAATAAATCATTCACCTTCCTGTATTTCTTAAAATACTTAGATAATACCAACTAAGGGTAGTATTCATGATAGGATCTAAAGCCAAAGATCCCTTTTTATGCAACCTAGAAAAAGTTCCATTTAGCTATAACATACACCAAATAAGAGGTCATCTTAAAATTGAAAGTTTGCCTAACTCCTCTTAGCGATGATCAATATTATCACTTATGATCTCATACCCAGTTGATCATTGCATTAGTTTTGTTGGCCTTAATTGTTCTGATGAAATAGTACATCCAAGTGAGAAATATTTGGCATTCTTCTCTCCATTGATTCTACATAACAACTAAGTTATGTCATTACTTCTGAACTAGATATGATCTCACTAATGGTTTGGGAAACCTAGATGGCTTACTTTTTTCTTCAAATAGTTAAAATTCATGATTCTAATATAGTCACTAGGGTTATCCTCCCATTTCTTAATGGCCTTTTCCATATTCACATCCAACACCTTTTCCTTTGTGGGATCTTCAAGCAATAATTGAAAAATTGAGTATCAAGTCTCACCACTAGATTTCCTGATGTATCTTTTACTTACCTTGTTAGAGGATCATAATACTTGGCACATTCCAAAAAACTAGAGTAATTGATAACACTAGGAAATGGAGCTTGTATCAATCATTGTTGGTCAAGGATTTGCATTAAGGTGTGTCACCTTATGGCCTTAGATCTTTCTATAACTCAGTTATGGATACATGGCCCATGTCAGTATCACTAATTTCAACAAGCTTAGATACAACACAAGATTCAACTAGATAACCCTTATATTCATACTTCATCTTATCTCCTTGTGTTTCACTAATGGCCTGGATCTAGATTTTCCTTTTCCTTTTCTAGCCTTGGAGGTTTCTTCAATTACAAGATTAGGATCCTCTTGGATAATGGAAACCTCTTCTACTTCTAGTGACTTTTCTTGCTTCAAGTGACCTCTCTCTTGTCTTAGACATTTGCAATTAGTTTTCTTCAAGTAAATAGTGTATGCCAACTATTAAGAAGTCATTAATTGTTCCTGCTTAAGATGTATATTTCAAGTTATACAATTGATCTCTTATAAGTAACTTCAAGTCTATGAGCATATCCAGAGTTAATCTGGTCATGAAAGTACACAAAAATCCTTTAGAAGTGAATTTTTAGTCTTAAAACGGTAAGCCAATAAGAAAATTTGTTTTCATAATGAGTGTGTGAGTTTCTGGAGGATGCTTTTGCTTGAAGTTTTGAGTAAGTAAGTAGGAGTAGTTTTGGTTCCACGCAAATAAGGTGAAAGTAACAATATTTTGAAACAAGATCACAAAAGCATGATAAGTAATGGCCATTCAAAACCCACAAATCATAAGTCTTAAGCAATAGGGGTTAATTTACCACACAACATAGTGGAAGTAGTGAGTTGTTGAAAGTACACAAAGCATGGAGGAGTAATGAGTAGATCTCCAAAACTCGCGAGACATAGGTAAGTAATAAAATAATCAAAAACACATGTGAAGCATGGGAAGTAATAGCAAATCGGTTTCTGAAATGAATGGGGAAGTATAAGTAATTTTGAATCTGCAAGATTTGTCTATGAAGTTATACAGGTCGTAATTCCCACAAAGAGGAGGAAGAAATAGTTGTTTATTTTCACAAATGAGCTGGGGAAAAACCAAGGTTTTCTCACATGACTAAATTTGGGCACTTTGGGCATAGAGTAAACATAAGTGCAACATGGAAATTCCATTCACAAACTCTTTGAAACAAACTAACCTAACCCCGAAAGATTCTACAAGAAAAGAAGATCAATGAGAAAGGATAAATGGCTTGAACGATATGAAAGGAAATGGTGGCAAAACTATGAAAAAGATAGACAAAAACATGAAAATGAAAGAAGGGGAACAAAGAACATACCTCGTCTACAAATGGGTTGAGGTCGAATTTCTCAAAAATTTCTCCAGTTGGTAATCACGAAATTACTCGGGGTTCACAGGGTGAATTACTTCTCTCTAAGTGATTAGGATACAAAAATTATGTTACTTAGATTTTAAATATTCCACCTCATTAATATGCATGGTATGAATGTCACGATATCATGGGCTTTAAAGAGGGTTTGGCAAATGACTTGGCTTCTTTTGAAGTAATGAGTAGTCACAAACCCGATTAAGTCATGAAGTAAGGAGTAATGCGGGGTTTTGGGTTAGCTTAGCTTAACTACTTCTTTTTTCATTGAGGAGTAAAGTAGTTCGAAAAACCTAAGTGAGTAATGTTCCTTGTTCGTGGGGTTTTGCATTAACTTTACTTGTTTATTGTGAAGCAAGAAAAGTAGGTCCAAAAGACTGATGAACTTACTAAAAATAGAATATTCTATGCTTCCCCACATGCTAAAAATATTAAGTCCCCGAGTTGCAAGTTTGATCATTTGGGACAGTCAGGAAAGATTACAAAATGAGAAGCAGGACAAAACGACAATTTTCCCAAAATAGAGGTCCCCAAAAAGCAACTTGCTAAAAATATAAATGTGTTAAAAATAGAAATGCCTCGGAAATGGAAGAGGATGGAATGTGCCATAAGGTTCAGAGGGTGAAATTGGAGCAAAAAGGTGACATGTCCCAAAATAGCAACTCCTGGATCACAGGGCCTAAAAATAGAAATTTTTAGTTCCAAGTACAAAAAGTTGCAGATGGCCCCATTTTCACTCATCTTTCCACTTTTTGGACTCTTTGCAGGATGGTAAGATGATTTCATTTCTCAAATAGAGGAACAATAACTTCACAAGAATCCTAGAAGCATCATCTTAAGCTCGGTGTGTCAGGAAGCAAGTTAGGAGATCGCAAGTGCGGTAGATGAATCCATCACCATCTATCAATGAGTTGGGTGATTCAAAGTGAGCTAGTCATAGTGAGCTCAATGAGCTAAAAAGAGTCATCAACCAAGTATCAAGGAGTACCATCGTAAGCATTTTTGTGGCCATCCCGAGCTCACATTGGGAGGTCCTAGAACAATTTTCTCAACACTCATTTCACAAGCTAGGGTGTTCATGCATGATCATCATCTTCATTCTTGGGAGCATCTCTTCTTTCCCCTCCTTCCTCATTCTTTCCCCTCTTTATTTTATCCCCTTTCTAATTATTTTTGGGCATAATCATTGTGTTTCATCTCATTCACTTAAGTGACTTTATAAAGTAAGATTGTAAAAGTCCCTTTAATTTATAAAAAGGTAACTTATTTCTTACTTCTTAGGAAGGTGAAAAGTCATGAGTTGAATGAGACAACGAAGAGTCATGTGAGGGGTAGGCAAAGAGTCAATTCACATTGCTCTAAATTGGGATGGCTTTTCCATTCCAAAGGATCTTGAAAATTTTGTACTTTGTGGTAGCTACAGTGGATTTTGTTTGTTAAAGTTTGTGTTATCAATATACCTGAAATAAAGCTACAATTTCTTCCACTTTCTTCTTTTCCTTTAATTTGTATAACTGGTGTAAATATCAATCAAGGAATAGATTTTCTGCTTTCCAAGATGTATGAATGTGTGCAACTTTGTATGCATGGTTTCCTCTCATCGTTGACGTAATAAGCATAGTTTTTATAAGCATCTTGTGTTTCTTCCACTTCTCTCTTTTATGCACTTTGCAAGCATAGTGATGCAAGGGATTTGTATCTTCGGTAGATGAATCTGAGAACTTGGTGTCTAGGTTTTCCATCTCACTAGATAGATTCATTATGTTTTCCTCTATATTGAATGTTGAACTATTCTCAGTTACCGGGTGTGAGCTCTGTAATTTTCCTACTCATGGTGGTAATCTTCCTTTCCTAATTTCTCTCCTCCCCCTCATCATTGTAATTTCCTCCTTGTACCTCATATAATAACTTTTCCACAGTTCGAGTGGAGTTTCCATGTGTGATCCCCAACCAATTTGACCACCCACAACATTTATATAGGATTAGGATTAGTTTACTTTCAATAATGGGAGTTGTACCATTCAATGCAGAGGGGCGTATCCCCGTGAACATTAGTGGAGACACCTAATTTTCCATCTCAAATTTTTTTTTCTCACAAACAAACCCTCATAAATTTTCTTTGGAAGACTTCATATTACCTCGTGAGAAGTAAGGTAAGGGTTTCATTAATATTCCTATAGTCATTCCCGCCCCGAGCTCCAACTAGTCCTCATCTCATCACCCATCGAGATATCCACAAAAACAAATAATAGAATTTTCATCACCCCTAAAAAAAAATTTAGTCAATACCATTTCTCTAGGGCCTCTCACTTACCAAACTAAGGATCAAATTAAAACCCTTCCTTTAATTTTTGTGACTTGATATAATAAAATTCTCCTACTATCGATATTTTACAATGCCAAGATGATAACTCCATATTAATCTCATGGGATCGAAGAGATCCATGTACACAAATATTTTCCCCAACACCTCCACTCTTTTGAATGAATCGACCATCGACATTAACATTGGAACCCCCAAAACTTCATGCATTGTCAAAATTGGGGAATCCTTAAATCCTCGAGAACAACAAGATTTCACCACCTTTTTATCCAAACATACCTGATGCTTTGTTTGGTCCTATAGTGACATGTTAGGTATATCAATCCTAATATAGTCATGCACAACATTTTCATCATCCCTAATTCCAAGCCTATGAATCAAAAGCTTCAGAAAATACATCCTCGTATAGCCCTCTTAATCAAAGAAGAGCTGCAATGCCTTTTATCGTTAACTTTATCCAACCTATCAACTACCTACAATAGATATCTAACATTGTTCGATTCAACCATATCCAACATAATCATATTTTATCTAGCAAGTGATAGACCAAATAACTCACATTTACTCCTTTCTGTAGAGTGTATATAGATATGTAAAAATAAACAAAGTCACCATCCATAAAATTACCTAAAACATCCAACATCTAAAATCATAATAATACCATATTTACATCATCATAACTTAAACCCATCTCATATCATCCACATACATCCAACACAACATCAATAAAAATATAATTGCATTTGCATCACAACCATCTAATCCAAACCATCACATTTTATGCCACCATAAAACATTATCATCTAACACATACCCAACACATCATAATCACGTTTACATCATTTTAAAATACATCAACATATCCAAAAACCATATATACATATTTATATATATACATCTAAGTCAATGTAAATATCGAAATAATCAAGCACTTTAGCCCATAGAAAAACTACATGGTAAATTATACATCGAAAATCCCTAAACCACCAACTCCACCCTCGGGCTTAGCCTCGGTACCCAGATACTCCCCCATCTTGATGGTAGGGCCTCACCAAGATGACTATATCTAACTCACCATGTACTCACTTATCATGGCACCTCGGGAGTTTATCTCTGTCACCAACCCCTTATAATATCTAAGTTCATCCATCACCACTTGATAATGAGCCAAACTCATTGTGATGTGGCCCCATCACTCCTCTTGGTGCCCTTATTCCCAATCCTCATGGCCCCGATACTTCGGTTTGTTCCTCTGTCATCCCATACCTCTCCTTAATAGATCACATTGCCGATGGCACCGATCCTAGTTTTTGTCACACTCTCCTAGCTTTGCCTCTAGAGCTCTCACATGCTCCTCTCTTTCGGCTTGTTCCAGTCTCAACCTGTCTGCCTCTACCCGTGACGCAACCAACTTAGCCTTTGATCCACCCCCCGATTCCTCCCTAATCTCCACATCCTCATCTCCCTTCTCTTGTCATGCCATCACAACTCTCTCCCCTCAAGCTCACATCTTCTCCTACCACCATGCCACATACTCGATGTCACTCGACATCATCAATATTTGTTTGTGTTGGCGAGAAAAATTTTGGGTGAAAAATTAGTGGGTATTTCATAACACTCGAGGCTATATGTCCCTCTCGATTGAATGGTGCAAATTCATTTATTATGTGTGAATGAAAATGAAATTTGTGGGTGGCCTCTAGGTGGGGATCCAACAGAACACTCCACTAAACCTACGCCAAAAATTGCAATTTTTGCAAGAGAGGAATTTTCTGAGTAGGTGGAAAAGGGAGTGGGAAAAAGGAAGGGGGATTAATATCTCAGGTAGAAAATCATATGCATGTAGACATTAATCAGAGTATATCATCACAAAAATTAGAAAGAAAACAACTTTGTTACTAGCATCAAGACAAGGTAGAATTAGGAACACAAAGTTTCAGTAATTCTCTCATCAAGAAAAGCAAGAAAATCCTTTCTTCTTCATTGATAGTTTGGAAAAGTTGTACATAGTGAGGAATGGAAGAACATATGAGAGGAAAAATAGAGGAAATTTTCTATCTCTTTTGCTTTACTCCAAGTAGTAATCTCTCCTTGAGCATACAAAATTGACAACCCTTAAGAATGAGGGTGTTATTACAATTTATAGATTTGAGAAAGACTCTTCACCTACCTTCCACATGACTTTTCATTTGTTCCTCATACATGTAATTTTTCATATTCCTAGGAATAGAATTAATTCCCCTTTTATTAATTAAGGGTGACTTATTACATTACAAACTATAGTCACATTTAAATGAATAAGACAAAATAGGAATAGGACAATGAAAAGTGCAAACCCCAATGAAGAAATAAAACATGAAGGAGAAGGGGAGGGGAGAGAGAGAGAGAGAGAGAGAGAGAGAGAGAGAGAGAGAGAGAGAGAGAGAGAGAGAGAGAGAGAGAGAAGGAGAGATAACTAGACTGATGAAGATTCCACCCTTGTTCATTCCGCTTCACCGCATGATTGATCCATGTCGAGCTCCACTAGAAATATTTCCACTCCTTGAACTCTTTACTATACTGAGATGCCGCAGGTATAACTTTCTTCGCATGAGGAATGCGAACACAACTCAGGGACTCTAGCCAACCATATGTGATATCATTGATGCTTTTTCTCTTAGTGAACCATAATTGATGTTTCTCTACAATGTTTGAAATTGTGGCTCTGATCTCGGATAGAGACTCCAATGTATCTTCATTGAAAGAAAAGGGGTCCCCAACCTTTTTTGAACATGTTCCTCAAATGGTTTCAACAACTCTTATGTGGAAGTGCCTTCATAAATGGAGGGCACTCCAAGATTTTTGTATTCTGATATTGACATTGTCCTACATCTTGAAGGCATGCTCCTCATTTGAGTCCAACTCATCAATAACCCGATTCAAAATTTCATACCACGAGATGAGATTCCTCACCCAAACACGTGACAAATCCTCAGATGGAGAATTGAACACTTTTCTTCTTATCAACACTTGGGAATGAGCATCTCCCATCTCCATCACCAAAGTGGATGAACTTGGTCCCAATGTTCTTTTCCTTTTCCAATCCTTCCCTTGTCATCTAGGATTTGTCGGTAGTGGCACACATGTACTTGTACAGTGAGATTACCTCTAGAAATAATGATTTCCCTTTCTCTATTATCGAGTTTTACTATTTTTCATTTCGCTCGTCCTGCGTGCATGGTGAATCTCTACATATTTTTATTAACTCCAAATTTAAGCTACTAATTGGAGTAACTTCTTCAATTGGGAGTGATGACGAAGCATTAGGTCCATAAAATGTTGCACATATGAGTTGAGTGTTTGCATGTGGTCTTCAAATTGATTGATATTCTCTTTGTATTCTTTGTTCCTCTCAAGGAGGAGAGTGGAATACTCCTACAACATATGTACATATCCTTCATGTGTGGCTAGGCCTAAAAGGATGGTGTTCATTTCATATTCGATCGAGTGTAATATCTTTGATATGCTTAATTACTTCGACCGACCACTTCTACATATTGATTGCCTATGGCACCATTAAAAAATCGAAGGTTGCTTGAAAAAAAAGTTCTTATTCCTTTGACCAATGATGATATTGCTGAAAAATCAGGGATCGTCACCTTCTGGATTGTACAATCCTCTTTTGTGATCATTTCTTTCATCCAAGGAAACATCTCATTTGTCTCGCATTCTAAAACTAGCATGTATGTTGTTTCCCACTCGGGAGGATGAGGTGCATATTGTACAAAGGGAGTAGGGGTGGCAATGGAAAGTGGAAAACTATGGGGATGCTCGGGGACTAAAAGAAGGAATAGCTCATTCTCCTCAAGTTCTACTCCTACTACATTCTCTTCTATTATTCTAAATTTATTGTGTAATCTCTTGTAATATGGGGCCTCCGACTCCACTACTTTGCACTATAAACTCTCTCCAAAATGGACTGAGCCTAAAGTCTTCTCCATGACCTTCGATGAAGAGTGATAAGATTCTTTCCTCTAAAGAGTGGGGAAAATCTCCAAATAATGGCGGAAACCTTCTTCTTTTTGTACCATTCCTTTTATTTTCTAATTACAACCTCGGTCCACTCACTTATGTCTCCCGACTCATGGACACTCCATGTCACTTGTGGCAAAGGTGAAGTCTTCACTACTTTATACTCCAAATCATAAAACTTTGTACCATCATCTTGAATTCCCTCTTCAAACCAATCAAACTTGAATCTCTTCATTTGTTTGACTGTCATCCGCATATGATCTCTTTCCCTGACATCAAATTCATCTATGTAATTCACCAAATAATCTTCGATTTGTGGAACATGATATGACTATGGGAGATGGAAAGTGTTTGGATCACTTTGGATGTGAAGTATGACCTTGGTGTATATGAATACATGCTCAGAGGTGTGAAGGTATATTTTAGGTGTGTAGCATCATTGACACTCTTATAGGTGAAGATTCCAAGTGAGATGGGAAATGAGACATTTTTCCTCTTTCGGTTCTTGAGCTTATTGAACATGGGCCAATTTTCTACATAGCTCGAATAGGCTGATCTTGTTGTTGAGATACCATAGTAGCCTTAGTAGATCATAACTGGAAACTTGGATGTAGGAGAAGTGGAAAATTGAGTGAAAGATGATCCGTAATTCTTGATAAAAGAGGTTGCTTGTGGTGACAACCTTGAGTAAAGGTTCCCCTCCAGTGTTTTGATGACAATTATGGTGAAGGCATCATTCACCCTCGCAAAATGATTATTACTCTCCTTCAAGATCAATTAAGGATACCTTTCAAATACTTGTGTATTGGGAAAGATGTTCTAAGCAAGTTCTAACCCATTCAATGGTCTCGAGCTCACAAGAGCATACACCAAATACAAATTCATAGTGAAATTCTTCGAGACCGGTACTTGAGTAACTGATGATGTAAGTTATCACTAATGATTTGTCCCCAATCAATTATTTGCTTATCTTTCATGATCATGAATATGAATAGAGCCATCCAGTCTTAAAATTATTTCGTGGTTTCTTCTCCCATCACCCGATGAGAAGGATGATTTCATATGAATGCCCTTCATGAAATTCACTTCATGAGGAAAGATTTTGGCACTCATGAAGGTTTTCTTACTTGTTTTAACCATGAACCAAGTGTGAGGCCTTGAAGGTAGGAGTTTGTTTTGGTCCACTCTTTTGCTGCAACATCTTTTGAAATGATAGCCATATTGTTCCAAGTTGGAATCTGCATCAAATGAGATATGGATTTGGGATAAATCACTATCATGGCTAAGCCATCATCTGCTTAAATGGAGCTAGTTTCTAGTTCATAGTGGTGAGAACATGCCACCACCAATTCAATACTCTACACTAACACTGGGTGACCACCTATCGTATACATCCCACTCATGAAAAATTTGTCTTCCACTAGCTCTCTTGGTCCTCCAAGCATTCGATCTTTGAGATATTTGAGGTCCATGTGGGTGACATCACTATCCCCCACAATTGAGTACTCAAAAGAGAGAGTTGAGACTGGTTCGAGGCCTGTAAATTTGAACTTCATGGCTAACATTGGAACTTCTCCATACCTGGAATGAAATTTTACTATTTTTATTAAATTGAGATTTTTCACCCTTTTCAACTTTTTTCACCTTTGATCACTTTTCTCATTCCTCTGATGTTCCTCGTACACACTACCCTTGAATATTTTACCCTATGTGAGAATTTTCTATTTATAGTAAGTGTTCATGTAGAGACTTACTATTTTTGGAAAGTGGATTTCCGACATTGGGTTTTGGTAGAACCAAATTTTTTGAGATGGGATTTTAATCTTTATCTCACATTCAAATTTTTAGCTCAAACCGATCTCTGGAAGGACGGAAATAAAATTTTATAAAATGAGGGCATGAATTCAGGGTTTTTCCACGTAAAAAAATTGAGCCATGCATTCAAATTATCTCACTTGTTTTCTCAAGGTGCTTAGAAATGGTGAAAGAATACAAAAATCCCATGTCAATCCATCCATCGGTTTCAAGTTATGAAGATTTTCTCTTCGTGGACTACGGAGTCAATCTGACAAAAAAAGTGCCCGAAGCCTTTAAAAATTGTAATTTTTCATGAAATTTCTTTAAATTGCGTGATCAGAGGAAAGTGGAGGGGTGAATGAAATTATAAAAATGGAGATAAAGGAATCTGGAAAAAATTTCCGAGTTCTCGATAGAAATGGAGCAATGTGGGGGGAGTGAAAAAATGACTAACTCCAAGTTTTATAGGCATGAGAGAGAGAGGAAGAGGTGCATTTTTTTTGCCCCCTTGTACCATTGGAAAAATTCAGGGAACACCAAAAGTGTGCATTATCCCTAGAGTTACATATGGCACACATGCATGGGTTTGCGAAAAGAGCTTAGTTTGAGCACCCGGGAGCTAGTTTTTTATCACATGAGGAACTGGCGGCAGAGTATGGTGGGAGGTGCATTTTTCTACCACCTTGCCCCCTTGGAATGAGATAGGGAGACAAAAATTGCATATTATCCTAGTGATGACACTTGGAAAGCATGAAAAAGGGACTCCAAAAGTGCACATTAACCCGATGATGACACTTGCATGCATGCAGAGTGAGGAGAGGGAGCTCAAAACTAGCAAAAGGTGTTTATCAGAGGCCTCTCGGGATCATATAATGGTTCCATGAGGATTAAGGTAGAGTGAATATTTTTATTCCCCTTTTCACCTTGTAAAGGGACATAGGGACACCAAACGTTTTCCTTAGCCTCATGGTGACACATGTCACTAAAATTTTGGCTGAAGGAGCTTGTACCTTAGAGAGAAGCTTGAAAATGACATTGTTGGAGCTCCCAGATAAAATTTTGGGAACTTATTTATATTATTTTAATTAGAAACAACATTTAGAGAAGGGTGGAATGGTTCTCAAGGTATTATTCAACTTGAAACATCCTCAAAAAAATTATTTTTATCGGGACCTTGAGTTGTGCCTACAAAGAATGAGTTGTGGAAAGAAATACATGGGTGTGTTGTGAAACATCTAGGATTATCACCATGTAGGTCATTGAATCATATTTCCATTGATTTTTTTGACTTCCAAATCATTCGGATCTCCCTAATCATCTCCCAAAGCTCAAGTGCTTTTTGCAGTGTAAGCTCCTTCGGCCTCAAAAACCCACTTTTGTTGAACTTACTCCTAAACCTCCGGATATTTCCAAAATATTCCTAAATCACTTGAAAAATGATCATGTCTCATGAATACACCTCCCTTATGAATTTAGGGCTCCCAATCCATTTCAGATAATATGCACTAGCCTTAGAAAGGCCAAAAATAGCCCTTCCTAAGCCTATTGAAAGATCAACTCAAAAGACACTGTCTCAAAAGGATCTTGTGAGCTTGTTTTCATTTTTTCAACACATGGGAAAGGTTGGGACCGCATGACATGGATACTAAATGGATGGGGATAGTCTTGGCACAAGGGGCGGACTAACTTGGAAGGGTGTCTAGGAAGGTTTACAATGAATTTTTTTGACACTAGGGTATAGTTGTCATGTTTTCAAGTTGAATTTTGTCATTATAAAAACATAGTACTACACTATGCTACCTCCTCCTTTGTCATCATTTGAATATCTCTCACATGTTCCACTGGCATCTCGGTGTACCCATCACCTCTCTTGTATACAATAGGCTCCACTAGCACATCATGAATAATTTCAAACTATCACCTCACCCGCCCAAACTAAAAACCTCGATCATCTCCATTTGGCACCCACGCATCCACATATCCTACTTCATCATACACAACTCATGTACCTCTCCCGGTCATGTGAAAACCACACATATGGCCTCCATATCACATCATCTACCCCAAGACTATCTAGTAGCCTGCTCAATACTCCTGCACCCATGACACCACATCCCGCATAAAATCACTTTTTCATCTCATAAACCCAACACAACACACTCTCATACCACCTCGACCCATGGAAGACCTCAGGGTCAAATCATTGTAATTGCTCATAGGCCCAACATTATAGCATAAATTTCACATACAACCCATATCTCCTCCTGTGGAACACTCCCACAACTCCCTATATATCTCGTGTGAGTAGATATGGACCCCAAACAAAGACGGTCGATGCTCTACCCTATCTTTTACAACCCTGCCAATAACCATGGAAATTGACCTCCTCTTAAATCTGATAATGCATAGGAACAAATACCTACCATGATCATAGCAATCAAAGTACTCTTAGGCACTTTCTCATCTCAATGAGGCTCAAAAGTGAAACCCCTCGCAACATAAGATACATCGATGCATCATGTCCATATAGCCTCACCATAGTTATACCCTCCTAACCTCATCAATAGGACAATATCCTCTCCTGAATAGGTAACAGAAAAATCAGATATATGTCCTTTGGGGTGATAGTAATCTCCCCTATAGGCAACCAAAATGTCTTTGTAATCACATCCCACTGATCTAACAACACCACCATCATCTCTAAATCCCAATGGATATGCCTATAATGATGCAATCCACCCAACCCCAACAACTCCAAAGTAACCCAATCATCATCACTCATATCTTGATGCAACCTCTCCAACAATGGTGGCACCTAGTCCCTCATCATAAGATGCCTCTTTTCTTGCATTCACAAAAATGCAAAAGAAAATATTAGCCACATCAACAAAAAACTCATTTAAAATCTCCAAAACCAACAAAAACACATGTAATTGGAACTGATATGTGTGTGTGTGTGTAATTGACCTTGATTGTTATGAATCGATACCAATTCCTAAAAATTGATACCGACCATAGTAATCGACATCGATCCTATATCTCGATGTAGAAAAAAAAGACCCCTAAAACCAAAAAAATAAAAATGCACCTACCTATGTTTGAGATGGTATTCACCTCCTCTATCCACTCTTGCTTAGCCTCGATTTCTCACAAATACTCATAATATATATTTATAACATATAAGATCATAGCATGAAAAATGAATCCACACAAACAACCCATTTCTATATATATCATTTTGCACCAATTGACATCGATCCAAAATCAATGGTGATCTTATTAAATCGGTATCGATCCTATGAATTGGTATCAATTCACCTTAAATTTGCATAAACTATCACACTAATATCCCTTTTGGTCCCCAAGACCCCAATATATACATTCCATTACATACTTATCCCATTCTCATTTGGTTAGTGAAATATGAACTCCCCGATGGTCCCGTAACCTACAAAACCTACCTTATATACCACACATTTTTTGTAAAAACATATTTCTACAAGATGAACCCCTTGTGTGTCCCCTTAGTAGCCCAAGACGGTTTTTCCTGTCACTTATTTTTCCAATAACTTGCCCATTTTCCACTCTATTACACATATTTATACATGTCCTCATCCTTGGTGCACCATGGTAACTCACATATACATATTTTCTTGTGTAAAATTATTTAAATATACACCCATACATCCACACATTTTTAAACTAGTGCCCGATTCATCTTTCCTCGTCAATCCCGGTTTGAGGGGGAACACTCTCTCACCACAAGGCTTAGGTAACACACACTCTTGGATTTTGTCTCACGATTTTTTCGTTGCAATTGAAAAGGGTAAATGTGGAAAATAGAATTAGGTCACCCTAATTCCTACCCATATGTACACAAATTATAACATCCCTCCATAAACCCACATGACCACTTTACCCATCACAATATTTATCGACCCATATTTACACTCGTATTCACTATTTTACCTCACCAACCACTCGTAACCACAATAAAACAAATAAAATAAATAAATAATAAATACAAAACAAACCAAACAACCTCAACCCCCTAAAAAACTCCCCATAAAATTAAAACAACCCCAAATACCATTATAACTTGCATGAACCATAAAAATAATGTATTTGTAACCATATCAAACTATATTCCTCGAAAAAACTAGGAATTGATACCGAGTCCCCGAATCGGTTCTAATCACTTGAGAATGGTACCGATTCTCTTGAATGGTATTGATTCTATATAAATTAGCACATGTCATTACCCAAGGATCTAAAAAAATTAAGTGACAAGGCATGAAGAAGAAAAAGTGCCTTGTTGCACTAGCTTCCTTAGAGAAGTCATTTTCATCACTTGGTCACCGAGTCATCTTCGTCATAAAGGTATACTCTTCATTTCGGTTTGAAGCTATTTTTTTCAGATTCCATAACAACATTGTTTATTTTATCCAAGCATCCAATCCCAAAACATTCCCACCCAATCATCCACTTAGAAAATTTGGCATTGAGAAACATTTGTGATTAAAAACATACCTTTAAATAACAATCAACATCGATCCCTATCAAGAATACCCAAATTTGCTTTTTCAATATATTTAGGTGTATTTCCTTCATATTTCAAATTCATAGCTAATGTTCTCCTGTATGTAAGCATGTTCTATGTTAGATGACCATCTCGGGATAATTTTTCAAACCCATCAACATCTACGACCTCCCATAGTTTTGTAACATTTCATGTGGGAGAAATCAAATATCACTCACAAATTAAGTATATGTGTGATCATCCATACACCTAATCCAAATGACATCACCAATCAATTGGATGTCCTCCTTAAAAATAACAACGAAGCCAATATTTATTGGACCAATCATTTCAATCCACCTCAACCCATCATTGAAGATGTCGATTAAGTCCCAAGATCTAAGCATTACATATTAGTAATTTTTACCCATATCATCATACATCATTAATTGTAATTCCACTATTTGTTATATCTAGCTTGATTGCTTAAAAGTGGGTTGAAATCCAGTGAAAGGGAGTCTTTTCTTTTTCGGGACTAGAACTTGTCAGAAACTCACCTATTATTTTACTAATCTATCTTTGTCAAGTTGTCTACTTGTGTAAATGTTTTCCTTCCCATCCAAAAATGAGTTCCTACATCACTTGGACTCAATGGTGGGTGTTCTTCATCCCGCGGGTAATTCTAAACCTTGTTATTATTCTAATTTTTAGTGTTTCATTCCTTACATGAATTAACTCAATCTAAAATTACTAAAACACTTTCCAATATCTAAGAAAAGTTTAGTTGGGCAGGAATTTAGATGCAGATGAAAAAAATCCTATATCAAATTGTTAAGAAAATATCATGACTATTTGGCATGGTCCTATTCTGAGTTG
The DNA here is from genome assembly GCA_018340775.1 of Taxus wallichiana var. yunnanensis. Classification (NCBI taxonomy): domain Eukaryota; kingdom Viridiplantae; phylum Streptophyta; class Pinopsida; order Cupressales; family Taxaceae; genus Taxus; species Taxus wallichiana. The sequence continues at coordinate 699,503,430 of CM031243.1, read as the reverse complement.
AAATCCTATAGGAGGATTCGTTTCAAACATGTGATACATTTGGAGCCTAGTGCCAAGCCCTTTAGGGAAACAAATGCCAATAAACCCCATCCTTACAACTAAAATGCAAGTGGAGCTTAAGAAACTTAAGGAGTGAGGTATCATTTAGCCTCTACAAGGTCCTCTTCATGGGTTTCTAATCTGGTTCTAGTAAGAAATAAAAATGGGGACATCAGATTGTGTGTTGAATTTAGAAATTTAAACAAGGATTCATGAAATATAACTACCCTTTTGTAAAAGGTAACAGGGTCATAAATGCTTTCAATATTTAATTATTTCTCTACTTACAATCAAGTGGTGGTTAAAGAAATTGAGCAATACAAGACTGCTTTCACCACTCCATGGGGAACCTATTTCTATGTGAGAATTCCATTTGGGTTAATGAATGTAGAGCTACTTTCTAAAGAGAAATGGATGTTGCATTTTCTGGATTCATATATGATTTTATTGTGGTTTACCAAGATGATATAATTGTCTTCTCTAAGAATAGGAGTGGTCACTTAGAGTACCTTGAAAAGATCTTGATCAGATGTAGAGAATTTGGTATCCTATCAATCCTAGGAAATTCCATTTTAGCATGCAAAAGTCAAAGTTCTTGGGGAATATTGTGTATTAAGAAGGAGTTATGACTAACCCTGAGAGGTTAGAGGTAATTAACGAAGTCCCCATCCCCTAATCCAAGAAAGGTATCCAATCTTTCTTTAGTCAAAATAACTTTTGATTCTAGGTTTGTGTCTAATTTTGTTGAGATCACTCTACCTATCACAAGTATGTTGAAGAAAGATCAGATTATCAAATGGGGAGATGAGGCAATGTAAGCATTCAAAGGAGTGAAAGATGCATTGAAGACTTCCCATGTGTTGGCTAGTCTAGATTATAAAAAGAGTTTCATATTTTCTCTTTTATATATGAATTTACCATTGCCTCAATTTTATTGCAAAAGGATGATGAAGGCCATGAGAAACCAATTGCATTCTTCGGAAATGCCTTACAAGGATCTAAATTGAAGTATAAAATCATGGAGAAGCAATATTTTTCTTTAGTAAAGGTCATTGAAATGTTTAGACCTTACATCTTGAGATCAACAGTTGTTTTTTATGTGTCACACGGTATAATTAAATACATTTTGACACAAATGGAAGCTTCAAGAAAAATATACATATGGGTTAACAAACTCCAAGAGTATGGCATGGACATTTAAACCACCAAGTTGGTAAGAGGCCTTGGATTGGAAAGATTAATGGCAAAAGCAAAAGCGTACAAGTTGTTAAAGTGAACAATGTTGTTGCTTAATCTAGGTGATCCTGTGAAAAGGTATTTGCTTCCATTTGGTACAAGAAAATTGTGTATTACTTGAATAATTTGAATTTTCCTTTTTCCTAGATAAGAATCAAATAAGGACATTGAATTTGATGTTCCAAAAATACATCTTGACTAACTTTGGTTTAGCTTGGAAGAATCTAGAAGGGGTCTTGTTAAGATGTATAATGAAGATGAAGCTCCTAGGATGATTAATGAGTTTCATGGAGGAATTTTTGGTGGCCATTATGCTACTAAAGTAACCGCTCATAATATTTTGAGGGTAGGTTATTGGTGGCCATATTTGTTTAAGGATGTTTCTCAAGTTGTGAGGAGGTGTGAGGGTTGTCAACATTTCTAAGGTAAGCTAAAAGCTTCAAGATCCTTGTCATTACAACCCATCTCAATGGAGGCTCCTTTTAGATAATGGGGCTAGATTTTATTGGTGAAATAATATAGGCATCTAGTTAGGGACAATTTGGTCCCTACAGATTATTTCACTAAGTGGGTTCAAGCGATCCCCACCAAGAAGGATATGGTTATGTTGTGGAGCTTATTTTCATGTGTGGATATCTCAAGAAATGCGCTCTTCTCATATGGGTGGGATTTTTGAACCATAGGTTTATGGGGCAATTTTGACACGTGGTTTGTACCCATGGTATTGTAAAAGCTGCTTAAGTAGTATTGGACTATTCATGTACTTTTGATAGGTGAGAGATATCATTGTAGATGTGTGTGAGTTCAAGTGTGAATTCGGTAGATTTTGGAGATCATAGCTCCAAATAGATCTGGGTATTGTATCAATAGAAAGAGGTGGCTTGTAATAAAATATGAGCAAGTGATTCTTGGTGGATGTAGCCCAAATTGGGTGAACCACGTTAAATATTGTCTCTATATTGTGTTCTTTTATTTTTTGCACTTTTATTTCATATCTGTAATATCTTTCTGCATATTAGTTTCTACTATTACAATTATGTGTGGGATTGTTCCACATATTTTATCCCTTATTTCTGAACAAATACTCACAAAGTGGTCATGGACTTCCTTTTCAACAACATCATTTGTAAGTTTGGTGTCTTAGCCAAGTTAGTTTCTAATAATGCCATGAGTTTCAAAGCTAAAATTCTTGCCATAATGTGTACAGAATATGAGACAAACCTAACTTATGCCTCCAACCATAACCCCCAAGGAAATGGGAAATTTGAGTCAAGCAATAAGAACTTGCTCAATATACTTAGGAGGAACTTGGAGATTAATAACAAGAAATGGGGTAAGTAATTGAAATTTTCAAGACAAGATGATAGAATCACACCCGGATATGTCAATTAGAAAGAGCCCATTTGAGATAATCTATGGCACCCAAGTAGTTATTCCTCATCATTTGAAGTTATCATTATGTCAATTCATGTAACGACTTGGAGAGGAGAAAGGAATTGATCCTTATGCCGAGAGGGTTGACTAGATTATTGAGCTTGATGAATTTTGGAGAGAATCTCACTAAAGACACATAAATTTCAAAGAAAACTAAAGAAAAATTTTGACAAGAAGGTTGTTATCCCAAATTCACCCCTCGTAAAAATTTGGTCAAGACAACTCTTGCACATAAGGAAATTATGAAGGAAACGACTGACTCCACGAACTCACATTCGATGGGACAACAAATGAGTTACGGGTGGGCTCGAAAATGAAGGAGCAATGTCGTAGAGAGAGCCACGTGTCCTAGCGGCACTTCTCCAAAGATGAATCCATAAAGGAGGCTCAAACAAGCCCCGCATCTCCACGTGTCCCAGGTCAAAGAGGGTCGTTGGGGAAGTTGGTTTTTGCCCCTTGTTATTCCAAAAGGGGTAAAAGTTACAAAATGGGCATGCAACTCCACCCAAGGGAAAAATTATAAGCATTTGAGCTCCGAGTCAAGCAAAGCCCACCCTCTGTACGGACCGATACAAACTTTGAAGGGGCATATCTTTCAACTCAGGGCTTGAAATATTGCAAATTTGATACCATTGGAAAGATCTCGGCCTCACCTACGCCTCGCAAAGGTCTAAAACTCGTAGTTTTGAGGAGGTTAGGTGAAGAAAAATAGAGGAAACATCTTCCAACCTTCAATGCAGGATCCATCTATCTCAACAACCAGATTGGATTCGATCTGTTTCCATCGTTTCCACTTCTTTCAAGGCATCAAACCAAGGATCAATGCAGTAAAGATGGATTTGGGGGTAGATTTTATCAGAAGCATTAACAACAGTGGTTGAGTTCCGATCTACTTTTCGCTTCTCTTTCTCTTTCTTCTCTCCTGATCAAATCTATAAATACAGGGGCATGATTCATTGTAAAGGGTTGTTCATTCTTCTTCCTTGTCCCCTCTCTCTTTTCTTCCCCAGGGTCGAAAATGGAGTCTGAACCTCCTTTCACGGCTCTGTAATGGCATTCTCTTGCCTCTTGCCCACTAATGATGTACTGTGTGAACTTTTGGAGCAATAAATTATGTTTTGTGATGCATCTGTCCATCCTTTGCTTATTTTATTGTCTCTCCTCGCCTCTCGTCGTTGCAGGGTATATTGTGCATATTTTGATGTTTGTTGCAGGTCCTGGGAGCTGTGTTTAATGGGTTTTGAAGTGGTGTTCTGTGTGAAATTTATCTCTAGTCTATGGTGCATCTTGTCCACCCTCTCCTCTACTCACCTCTCCACTTCAGGTAGCTGAGATTGTGACCAGCACTCCCCTTTTCTTGGTGCTATCACCTCGTTAGTGTAGGATTTCCCTCTTTATGCACTTTCTCTCTCCATGTCTCCTTGGCATTGTTAGGATAGGTATAGTTAGACGTCATTTCTACATTAGGAGTATTTTAGCATTAGGATCAGGAAGAAGAAGTCGACTTTCTCTAGAGGGCCATCTTAAGTCCGCAAGTCCCACAACTTGAGAGATGGTCCAATGTTATGCAAATCACACCAAATGAGTCTGCCTTAGAAAAGCAGATTTTTAGAGCTCATTTAGGGGTGTTGTGATTTCATGTTAACAAAGGTCTCTCCAAGAAATTTCCAGATTGGAGACTTGGTGTTATTTTTGGACAAAAACATGAAGATAAGGGCAAACATGGAAATTTTGAAGCTCTTTGGATGGGCCCTTACTACATAGGTGTCGAAATTGGGAGCATACTTTTTCTTGAGAGATTTGGATGGTGAAATAATTGAGTTTCCTATCAATGGTAGGCATCTCAAACACTTCTTGGATTAGGTGTATCTCGATTCATTCCATTTATATAATTTATATAGTCTTTCCTCTGTTTGTTTTTCTATTTCCTTTGACCCTTATTGTTGTACTTAGTAGGTTTTCTAGCTCATGTGATTTGAAAATACAAAAACCAAGTGTTTACTCATTTGACTTTGTTGCCCAATGGATAGGCGTCTAGTTTACTTCCATGAATTTTTAAGTGGTTATTTGTACACCCACTGGGGGTGTCCATCCCGAGATAAATCTAATATTGGTGCCCATTTTGATCCCCTTGTCTCTTGGCACCATCTTTACAAAACCCTTCAAAACATGATGAGACGACCTTTTGGTCACCCTATTTGTTCCTTTGTTTTGCAAAATGTTTGATGGTTCCTTGATCCTCAAAGTTATATTTTTATCATGTTATGACCATATAATGTGGATTTACACTTACATCTTGACTTTCCTTTGATTTTGATGATTTCACAAATTTAACAGTGTTTTGTAGCTTTCAAGAAATAGTAGTCAATGGTTGACAAAAATGTAGTCTTTAGAGGGTTTAAATCAAAATAAGAAATTGCAGAAGTCAGAGGATATTGTTCCATGGGCTGATGGAACTTGTAAATAAAATTTGTAGAACAAAGGGTTGAAAATACTTAGTGCTTCATGGAATTAGATGATTATAGTGTTCCATAGAATTAGTTATTTATGTCAAACAAAAAGGTATAATGTACTCAATAGAAGTAGTGATGCTAAGATAAAGTGCCGTGGGGATCCACAAAGTAGGAAGAAGGAAGTTAGAACGTGACCAAGTGTGGATTTCGTGGAACAAGAAACTTGGTATTTCACGGGCGTCTCAAGGTTTGGTGTTTCGCGGAGTTACAAAAAGGCCACAGAACAAAGAAGTGTGGTCATGGGAAAAGGATGCCACATAACAAAGGAATCGAACCTTCATGACATCATTATATATGGTGTGGTAATTTATGACATGGTGACATAAGAATAGTAAGTGTGGGAGAGTATCAAATGACTAAGTGTAGAAAATTAGAAAACCCATGGATAATAAATTTTTGCATTCCACGGACATTAGATGTTTAGTGTTCCACGGAAATTTTGAAGTCACGGAACCAAAGAAGAGTTGTACATCAAGGAATACCCCATAGAACAAGAAAAAGACATGATAGACCTAAATGATCCAAATCAAATCCATGACATGAAATGAATACTCAAAAGGCCATGAAGTAAAGGTGGATTATCCATAATCTGTAGAACAAGGAAGTTTTTCACGGAATGGTCGTGTTTGCACTTTTTCCCATAACTTTCGACTCAGAATCCATTTCACCTCAAACCAAGTGCATTGGGAATGTCTTAAAGAATGATTTTCAAAGAGAACATTTTGTAGTAAAAAAGAAAGCAATTCATGATATTTTGATTACGGAAGTTTTGGTAGTTGCACGTCATTTTCAAGAATCAAAATGGTTGAAGATGCTTTATTATGATCCTCCTTCGCCCATGGATGCTTCTTGAAGAAGAATATTCCTCTTCTACCCCCACTAAATGAAGAATGGATGATCATAACACCAAGAATAAAACGCTTGCAATTCCAAATTCATTCATCTTCTTGATTGCATAGTTTCTCATTGATTTTCTCCCTAAGCACATGGATCACCAATTAGCATACTCTCAGTCCTCGGATTGGCATCTATGGGATATTCATTTGGGATTGATACATTTTTGTATAAAAGGTGAAGTATTATCTTCTCTTTCCTCCTCTCTCTTCTTTGGCTTGGTTTTGGTTGTAGCTTGTGAGGTTCCTTAGAAGTGTGGATTTTTGTTTGTGAAGTGACTTTGCAGAGAATTGGTGACTTGTGCTTGTCATTTGCAGGTTCATGTTAAGGTGGTTGTTGTTGTACAACCATTAATCTTTGAGACTCATTCTTACATGTTTCCCTTATCTCCTTGCAAATGGACACACAAAACCTTTCTGTCATGTATAATTTTGATGTTTCTTCTTGTAAACAAATCTGAAATCAATAAATTGCATTTCTCCTTAGTAATTATGTGTTGGTCGAGCCGATATAAGTGTATAGAAGAATTTTGTAATTGATTGTTTGATTGGAAATTGAGGGTTTTTTGCATTATAGTGTTACCTTGCATCATTGGATTCAATCATAAATTTCCTTTCTGCAATTTCTAAAAATGCATACTTGTTTGCCTTAGGGTGTCCTCTGGTGTTAGAAATTTGGTGTGATGAGTGCATGAGACTTCATTCTCAGGTGTTTTTGTTGGGGTTTCAAGATTTATTTTATATTATTTACCTTACTTGGGTGTCCATGAGGGTAAATAACCTTTGGAGGGTGATTTTCCTTTGATTCCATGTTTGAATGCATGAAGAATTGTCAAGACAAAATGGTTAATGTAGCTACTTCCTCTCACTAGTCCCCTTTTCCACCATCTCCATCCTCCTTCATCTCATCTTACACTATCCTTTTGTCCCCACCCCTATGTAAATTTCATCACCATTCATACCCCACATGTTATCTGCTAGAAAATCACACAACCTTTGCAATATTTGAAGTGTGTTTGCCTTGATTCACAAAGCTTAAGCATCTCATGTTTTATTTCACTACAATTTATCAATGATTTTGTCTAATGATGCTTGTGATCACATTAAATCTATCTTTAGTGGCTTGTGTCTAATGTATCAAGTATTTGCAATGCTTTTTTATCATTATTTTGAATGAGCATTACATTTTATGGTTGCATTTGATCTCATATTGAGGTTCCAACAAGTTTGAGGGTTTGAAATATAATATCTCCCTCTCTCTTTCAAGCCACCCCTCATGTCCTCTCACCTTGGTTTAGGTAGATCCATAAAGTATCGTGAACAACCACACCCTCAATAAAGTGCCTCCATGTCATCCCTACAAGGCTTGATCATGAGGAGAAGATAGATCCATCCTCGGCTACAAACGACAAATCAACAGGTTTGTCTTCCTCCATTTCTCCCTCATGCAACTTTGAATTTCAATCTTGTTTTGGGAGTGTTAGATTGGGAACTAACACAAGTCATGTCGTCGTTAGTTAAAAATAGAATATAATATCCATAACATTATACATGTCAAGAATTATAAACTAATTTAAGTCATCATAGAGGCGGTTTTATATTGTTAAATGGGCCTTGACATATCAAAAGATATCACTTGAAAAGTTATGTGTGAAGATACCCCAATGTAGGAATGCTCTAACTATGAATAAAAAATCCATATATAGAACTAAAAGGTCACAATATATAAATGTGCCTATAGTGATTTTCAAAGATATGTATGTCATGTAACTAGTGTATAGTGGTTAAATCAAGTAAATAAAGTAATAGATATGTAAAACACTAACAAAATCAAACTAACTATGTTTGAATGTCCTATATGAACAAAGTGATTAAATTTGACCCTATTTTTGAATGAAATTATGAGACATAAATATAACAAAAAAATATCATGTAGTAAAATTAGCTCATCACTAGTAAAGAAATGTGTTTGGAGTGAACAATTTAAAAAGACATATCCAAATAGTCTCAAGACTAATTAAAATAACACACCATGTCCTTTATAAATTATATGTCACGAGGTATAAATCTATTTAAGGCATCATGTATGTGTTTATGGTATTTTCAATGAACGAGACCTGTAATGAATATGGGTTTATAAAAATGTAGCGTGATATGCTTCTAATATAGGCATCCCCACAAGTGTAGAAGGAGGTTCCTCGATTATATCACCAACGAGGGGTTGTGAAGCATGTGTGTGTCCGTGCCATTATATACTTGATATGTATTTATAGCTAACTCGTATGGAATTACGAGTAGAAGTACACAAGGAAATAGGATGTGTCAAGTGTTAAAGCTAATAACAACATTATTTGAATGTATATCATGAAAATGCGAGTCATTAGTAGACCATCACCTTGGATTTTTGCAATATTTAAATGTTTTTAGATTTTTAAAAATACATACATTAAAAAACACTAAAATCAATACCCAAAGGGATTAAAATTGTATTTTATGACATGGAATACTTGGGTGTGGTTATATGTAGCTATGATTCCTCGATAATCACATCAACCCATGAAATGTGTCGCATCATTGAGATTTAGGGACTATAAAATTCATGTGTAGAATTGAAGGTAAAACATGATATTTATTGCATTCTCAAAGAGGTTTTCCTTCAAGCATTAAGAGGTGATAAGCCCATGTACCAAACTTTTTATAATCACAAATGGACCCAACTAATTGGATTAGAAATTCCCCTTTGTATATTTGTTAATATTTGTGCTCTTTTGTTTTTATTTTAGGGCTAAATCCCCAATCTCAAATTATCGATTACAATTTTTCACATGTTTCTCTTAAACAATTTTGATAAATGTGCAAGTGTTCAATAATGTAGATACATCTTTTATCTAAAATCTCCAATTGGTGTAACCATTTCTCATAATAATCATTGTCTTTGATGATGTTTTGGTAAATGGTTTTGGGGGGACCATACCCGTAGTACAAAAATCCCAATGGACAAATAAGCAAGAGTAACAACGTGGTTTTTTTATAGGTGGGGGCCACACCCTAGCAAAAAGGCCTAACTACCAGATGTAACATAAATTAACAACGTGGTTTTTTGATATGTGGGGCCACACCCCAACAAAAGGCCTACATGCCAAAAAATACACATAGAAACAAAGAAAGAGACGATATACTAGAAAGAAGCAGGAGAATAGATAAACAATAGCATAACAACAACTACACAACCAAATGTAGAAAATAATAAAAAACACAAACACCGGAGGAGCCTCGGTCCAATTACTTGAGACATTTTTGAAATACTTTTTCATTTCCTCCAAAGCTTTGAAGAGATTCAGGTATTCTACATTGTAGGGTCCTTGTTATTAGAGTATAATGTCTTCTTTGTAGCTTTTTCGCCTTTCCAAAGATCCTTTGGAATACCACTCACATCACAAATTTTCTTAACCTGAATATGCGAAACTCAAGAAAAGTGTGTTGCATGGTGAGGTGATTGATTTTTTTAGAGACAATCTTCTCTAGAGTGGCAATCAGTTCCTTCTAAGTCCTATTAAGTTCTGCAAGCTTTTCCTCAATGTCCATATTAGAGGGTTGTTTCCCCTTATTACCAATGTTAACCATGAGAGGCACATCCTCCCCTAGTGGTTTTTGAATTTATAAGAGGCCTGAAACTAGGTTTTGGCGATCAAGGAGAGGTTAGTCTAGTTGATGGTGAGCAAGCTTTCTACCACATTTAGGTCTTTCCCTTTGATAGTGCTTCTGAGAACCCTTTTGGCAAGGGGGAGAAGGTTTTCTAAGTCTTTTAGATTTGTTGGGCTGCATAGGGGGAGGGGAATGGAGCTTGAGGGGATATTAGCAACCATGTCATGACAATACAGTGAAGAAGGAGAATTACACCTTGGTGAAGGGGAATAGCTCTCCTATGGGAATGAACCTCTTGAATAGATTTTTCAAGAGAATGAAGAATGTAGTATGAAAGACTAACCCTAAGAGATCTTCTGAAATGATTCAAAAGCACCAAATGGTGAAGGGGTAGGGTATAAAAATGTCCTTCAAGAGTAACATACTTGACCACCATTTAGGAAACATCGTCGTAGGGGGCTAGAATAGAGGAACAGACAATACCTACCTTGCCAATTTGCATTTTTTTCAAATCCCTAGAGAAATTTCTTCTCCTCTACATCCTTTTCAAACTTGTTTCAATATAACTTGATGTCATTCAAGCCCAACCCAGTGACAAAAGAAATCAAATTCTCTGTGATTGGGAAATCTTTTCCTTTGTAATTAAAAACCCTGTTTTTCCAATGTTTGGCAAAGAGAATGGAGATATGCTTATCAAACTCTTAATCCTCTGAATGAACGTAGTGAATCCATCTATGTACAATAGTTTCCAAAGCTTTGAATTGGATTTCCAAGCTGGATCAAAGCTAGGTTCAAACCCACAAGGAGGTCCCCCCATGATAACAGAGTACAAGTCACTGAAAAGCAAGGGATTAACAAGAATAAGACAGAAACCAAAGTGAGCGATAAAGCCGCATAGATAGAAATGAGTAAGAAAAAGGAGAAAATCCATGAAACATCCATTGGGTGAAGAGGTTGCTCAAGTATATGGGATACTCATGATAGCGAGAGGTAATTTGTCAAAGATCAAGGCCTGTACTATCTATGGGGACAAGTTTTCAGGCGTCCTTGATAATAATTTCATTCATAATCTTTGGGATTTCCTCATTTCTAATCTAGTACTTATAATGATTACTAATCACACCAATGTTAGCAAATGATCTATTGTTTTATTTCCCTCTCTATAAGTATGGAAAATGCTAACATTATCAAAGTTATTGCAAATATTTTTAGCCTCTTGGATGAAGTCCTTAATGGTCCAATTAGGGGGGTTGTTTCCATTAAGGTTATTAATGATATTGAGAGAGTCACCTTCAATTATGAGCTTGGATATTTTATGTTTTTTAGCTTCTCTTAGCCCCCATAAAGTGGCTAGAGCCTCCACATAGTGATTGGTCTAGGACCCCATAGGACCAACATAGGATACAATAAGCTTTCCAAACCTGATTTCTAATAATCTCGCCTCTAGCCATTGTACTGTGGTTGCCCTAGAGGCACCATCAAAATTGAGTTTGCACCAATTAACCGGTGGGGGGATCCATTGAATTAGAGATCTGTCAATAGTGGTAGGCCTTGCTTGGAGGTTCTCCAAATCTATGCTCTAATTAAGTAGAATTCTCTCCTCACTTTTAGGAAAACTTTGGTTCTTAGGAGGTTTGAATTTCAAAATATTTTCTTTAATATCAATGGTAATCTCTTTTCAAAAGTCTTTTTTGTTATATTTAGCATTCCTGAAGATGAGGAGTTTATGGCTTTCCAAATTCTCTAAATGACATGGGGGAAAGTAAGCCTCCAGAGCTTTTGAGTATGTTGTGTTTGAAAGGAGGATACCACTGCTCCCAAGCATGAAGAATGTCTTCTAGGAATTTCCATACTACCTCAAATCTAGCAAGGAAGAGCTCCAGAGACTAAAAGCAAAAGGGCAGTGAAGAAGGAGATGATGAATAGTTTTAGCTTCTTCCCGCAAAGATAACATCTATTAGGCAAGGTAGATCCCCTCTTGATTAGGTTTTCAATAGTAAGAATTTTTCTGTTGAGAACCTGCCATAAAAAGTGATTAATTTTGGGGGTAAGCTCTTTATGCCAAATGTTTCTCTAGTTAAAATCACAACTAACTTCACCAAAGAAAACTTGATATCCTGAGTTGACAGAGTAGGAACCATCAAAAGAGTCAACCCAAATAAATTCATCTCTATCATGAGTTTGGCTAATCTGGATATTAGAGATAATTCAGTGAATTCCATCAATAAGGCTTCTAAAGGTGGGCCTATTAGTGTTTAGAACCTTCCATTGAAGCATACCATCAACACAAGTCATGTAGTCTCTGACCTTATTCCCATGTTCTGCAGAGAGGTTGTCTTGAAGTTGTTCCTAGTCATTGTTACTTTTAAGCCCTTGAAGTCCACCCATTGTCCTTCCAGAAGTGAATATCCTCTCCATTTCCAAGCTACCACTTACAACCCTTATCTAAGCCCCTTTCCGATCTTTACGAGGTTGTTCTTAAAAGTGATCTTGAATACAAATTATACTCTTTCAAGAATCTCATGGTTGTATTTTGAGTAAGATATTTGCACGAATAATATCAGCCCAATGATGAGCTTCCTTTATGAGTCACAATGATATTTCGCACGAATAATATTGTCTTTGATGATATTTCACAATGATACGTGAAGTGATATTATCTCGAGTTATAATGGTACTCATTTATTCCATACTCTAGGAATATGATATAACTCGTGTGGGTGTTTAAACACTTGTAAAATATGCCCACAAGTCTCAAATAATCTGATTATGCCAATTTGTTCCATGTTTTGACATGATTTTGCTTAAAAGTTTCACCATTATTTTATTTGTAGCTTTTTTTCGATAATAATGAGTGGATAATGTATCGATTGTTATTTCTACTATTTTATTTTTAAAGGATGACCCATAGTTTGTAATAATATTAGAACCGACTATGAAGAAAGTAATAATTCATATCATTAGAAAATGATAGATGTTTCACTCATGGCCAACTCTATAGGTATGGCCTCAACCTATTTCGTAAAATACTCTTTAGTTGCGATGATAAATTTCTGCCCCTCAGTTTATATCAGTTGATAATCCCAACTAAATCAAATCCTCACCTTGAAAACAACTAAGGCGACATGACCGGGTTATAATTCTAGGAAGATGTGTGTGTTAGACTATTGTGGCATTGGCATTGTATACAAAATTCTTCTAATCCCAACTATATTATTCCATTGTAGGCAAGTACTACATTATACAAATTAATTTTTATGTTATGGATTGTCCAATAAAATGTCCCCACATTCATTTTCATGAGAGTATCATAACTTAACTTTATCCTCATCACTATTAAGATAATGAAGTGGATTTCCTTCAAATGATCTTTTAAATAACACATATCTAGTAATAATGCATCTTAAAGCATCATGTTTCAATATTTATTTTTTTATTGTGTAAATTTTGTCGAATAGATTCATGGATAGTAAATTAAAGATGTTACTTTATTATTTAGGCACATTGTCGAGTTTACGTGGAGAGTGAGTAAATCTAAATTTTGAAAGAAAATGATTCAAGAGGAGTTAAATTGTATTATCATTATAAATATCAATAGGTACAAGGAGGCCACACTTGTCATCACATCCGCATGACAATTGTCTTTCTAGGAATATTATCAACTTCAAAATATTTGAGTTGAGTTCTAAAAGCTTAACTAAGTAGCAATATGGAATTAACTTCTCTTACTTTGTTTGATAGAACATTTTCACTTGATTGAGAACAAGCTAAGAGTCACCATAGTAATTCAATAGATCTCAATTTAATGTAAGTTTTACAATAGATCTAAAATTAAGGCCTTATACCCTATAATATTAATTGTACATGGGAAATTAAACCTATATGCTAATGGTATAAGTTTTCAATGGGGGTTTATTGAGATACTCATAAAGCACATGCATAAAAGGAACATTTTGATCTATCAAAATACACGATCCAAACATTTGAATCAACAGTATATGACAAATTCATCGTGAAAGACATCATTTAATGTTTCATAATCTTGTAAAGGAGATGACGTAGTTTATCAACAATTACTTGTCCTTTTAATGACTTATGTGATATGAACTTGAAAGATGTGAATCAAAAGAATCGGAGAAGTGGAATGATATTATTTCCTTTCTAGATTTGGTGTTATTTTAATTAATAATGATAAATATAATGTTGTATTCATTTTTAGGTCCTTTTAAGTAGTCATAATGAGATTTGTCTTATGGACAAGTTCATGAGTGAAGGAAATTTAAGAGGAAGTTTATTAGTCTTTTCAACATGCTTCACATTCAATAAAACTTGGGGACTCATCTCTTCATTATTGAAAATTCATGTGTGATCTTTTTCAAATCGAAAGGAGAGGGAAGTTTCTAGTTTTGGGTGAGAATAATCATTATTTATTGTGGGTTTTTTAGATAAAGGGAAAATAGGGGAGTCTTATTTGTTGGTAATTATCTCAATTACACAAAATAAGGGAAGAGTTGTTTCGGTGATTATACGTGGTGAAAAATTTAGAGTGGAATCGTCATCCTATGAGGAGGTCAGAAAAATTTGATGGTCTAGATTATTTTTAAGAAATAAGGTCTATTTATTTACATAAAAAGGATCATTAAATTTTATGAGGTTTTGTTGATGGAATTTACTAGGGTGTGGAAAGCAAGAAAATTGATGTTTCAAGCACTATAAATGAGTATCTTGGAAGAGAGTATTGCTCATGTTAATGGAATATCCACGAAAGGTTAGAAATTATAAAGAGGTGGGAGAAGTAAAGAGGATCCCATTCAATTTTTCTCAAGGGAAGAGGAAAATTTTGTGAATTCTAAGAAATTTATCTCGACTCATTATTCGCTACATAGTGGATGAGAAATGCCTATAGATAATGAAGTACATTACTCCGGAAGGAAGATTTAAATGCATGTTTTCATACCACTTCAATCCACTTAAACATTTTAAGCATAATAAGATGGTTAGCATCATGTTAATGAAATAATTTGTTGCATGACATATTTAATGGTTTTTCCCGATGATCATGGGGCTAGGCCCCTCCTTCGGGTATGGGGAGGCTCCCATTTATTGAATGCAAGGACTAAATAAAATTGTGGGTGGTAGAGGAGGATCACACAAGAATACTCTAGTAAACTTTAGAAGAAACTACTTGTACATTGACAAGAGGAGGAATTTTCTTTCAAGAGAGGTAAAGAGGAGATGGGGAAATGGGGAAATGGAGAGAGGGGGTTAATGTTGTGAGTAGACTTACAAATTTCACACACATTAGATAGAGTAGGTCCACATTCAATAGGAATAAATCAACCATGTAAGCAATAAAAAGACTAATAAATCAGAGACACAAAGTTCCTTCTTGGTTTTACAAGATTACAATGCTTGCAAAGTTAGAAAGTAGAGAGATTAGAAGAACATATGCAAAGAGATAGAATAATCTATCTTATTGCTTACATTAGTAGTGAAACAAAGGATAACTACTAACAACAACCAACAATCTCTTGGTAACTCCTTCGAATGGAGAGGCCATCCTAATTTATAGCATACAAACAATCCCACATAATCACAACAATAGAAACTAAAATGTAGAATATATTACAGATCTGAAATTAAAGGTGTAGAAAATAAAATAACACAACTCAGAGACAATATTTAACGTGGTTCACCCAGATCTAGGCTACATCCACCAAAACAACCAGTCCTTTTTATTCCGTCTAGCAAAATACAAGAAGGGATACACCCTACAAAAAAATCTATTATAACTTCCTCTTCTCTCTATCATAATACTCCTCCTCATAATTACAATGAAAATAGGAATACAAATGAGCCACACCTCATAACCCTTTTAGGGAAACAAAGAAAAAACCACCCTAACCTATACTATTAGATTTATGACCTAATAATGAATGGCCCAGATTTTACAATGAATAAATACATATAAAATGTGGCTTTGGGGAACAAGTGCTGGGGCCCTCGCAAATGCCCCTCTTACAACCCCCTAGGATATGAGTGTTAACCAATAAAATAGGCTCCAACAAAAGTCTCCCACTTGAGATTGATCACAACTCCACCGCTATCGCACTCCACTTAACGAGATTCCACTTTGGACTTAATATGTTTCTCATCTTCAAAATCATCCTTGAAGACCAACTGAAGTTGCAAATAACTTCAATTTCTCCCTTGTGACCACCTTGGTCATCATATGTAGGATTCTAATGGTATGAATCTTCTCCATCTTCAATTTCTCTTCCTCCAAATTTGTCATGATGAAATGGTACCGTATCTATATATGCTTCATCCTAGAGTGGAATGTGGAGTTTTGCTAGGTGTATAACACTCTGACTATCACTATGCAACTTCCCAACTCCTTCTTGTGCCCCAACTCATCAAGAAACTCCTATAACCAAATCATCTCCTTGCTAGCCTCTGTAGCAACAACATACTCAACCTCTGTGGTTGACAAAGCCATAACCTTTTTGTCATGTGAAATCTATCTCACCATTGTCCCACCACAATGAAAATATAACATGTCGTGTTCCTCCTACTATCTACATCTCCTCCCATGTTTGAATCTACATAACCATGCAAAGTGGTATCTAATCCACCATAGCACAAAGATAACCCCATGGTCCCTCTCAAATATCGAAGGATCCACTTTACCGCCTGTTAGTGCTCTCTACCTGGATCACTCATAAACTATGCTCACCACTCCCACTACATGGGAAATATCTGGCCCTAGTGCATACCATGACATACATCAAACTACCAAACTGTTGATGAGTAAGGTACCTTGGACATATGATATATCTCTCCTCCTCAGTCTTGGGACACTGCTCCTTTGATAATTTGAAGTGGCCTACAAAGGAGTAACAACCAGTTTAGCATCCTGCATACTAAACCTTTCCAAACCTTTTTATGTACTCTTCTTGAGATAAATACAACTTCCTCTCCTTCCTATCCTGAGATATCCTCATACCAAGGATTTGTTTAGCTTTTTGGCCCCAAATCCTTCATAAAGCAAAGGAGTCACTTAGATGCTTCTTGAGTACTTTTATTTCCTACATGTTTTTACCTGCAACCAACATGTCATCCACATACAAGCACAAAATAATATAACTACCATCCTCAAATTTCTTTATATACACGTAATGGTCAGAATGACATCTAAAGTAACCCTGCTCCATCATGAAGCTATCAAATTTCTTATACCATTGTCGTGGAGCTTGTTTTAGGCCATACAAGCTCTTCTTTAGTTTGCACACCATCTCCTCTTTACCTTTGACCTCATAGCCCTCTGGTTACTACATATATAGATCCTCCTCCAAATCACCATGAAAATGCAGTCTTTACATCTAGTTTCTCTAAGTGTAAGTCTTCTTCTTGCCACTATTCCAAGAATAGTTCTAATAGAAGTCATTTTTACAACTAAGGAGAAAATATTTCATCAAAATATTATACCTTTCTTCTGTGCAAACCCCTTGACCACCAATCGGGCCTTGTATCTTTTCTTTCCTCCTTCTTCCTCTTTGACTTTGTACACCCACTTTTCGCAATGCTCTTTTTCCTTCAGGTAGCTTCACCAAATCCCAAGTATGGTTCTCCATGAGAGAATGATGTTCCTCATCCATGGCTTGCTCCCACTGCTTCCTGACATCTACCTACATTGCTTCATCAAATCTCTTTGGCTCTCCATTATCAGTGAGTAATAAATAATTAAAAGAAGGATAAAAAATTTAGGTACCCTTCTTACCCTAGAATACTTCCTCAATATAGGAGTTTGGGGTTCCTATTGAGTAAGTTCTTGAACTGATTCATGTGTCACTTTCCCATCCGGAAGATCCTCTAGCACTACATATTCTTTCTTGGATTCTTCCTGTTTTCCTACAACTATTGCTTATACATAACTTTCTCATTAAATACCACATCCCTAGATCGAATGATTTTCTTGTCCTTAATACTCCAACATTTATATCCAAATTCATCACCACCATAACCAATGAAAGTGCATTTATCTGATTTAGCCTCTAACTTGGTCCTATCATCCTTGTCAATATGGAAAACACCTCACATCCAAGACTCTAAGAAATGAATAATCAACCTTCTTACTAGACCAAGCCTCCTTAGGTATGCCTCCATCCAAGAAACTTGAGGGTCCTCTCTGTGTTTATCAAGTACATAATTGTGCTCACCACTTCTTCCCAAAAAGAAAAGGTAGATCAAACCGCATGTAACCTCATGCTCCTAGCTCATTCCATTATTATCTTGTTCATCCTTTTGACACCCCATTCTACTATGAGTTCCTCAGAACCATCTTTTTCCTATGGATTCCATTCTTAGAATAATAATCATCAAAACTCATTATTGTAATACTCCCCTCCATTATCGACCTGAGACATTTTACCTTAAGACCTATTTCATTCTCTACCAAGGATTTCCATTTAACAAAAGTGTCAAATACATCATATTTATTTCTAATACAATATACCCAAACTTTCCTTGTTGCATCATCAATAAAAGTGACATAATAATTTGAACCCCCAAGAGATGATACATGAGTTGGCCCCACACATTAGAATGTACTAGCTCTAACTTACTCTCTTTCTTCATAGGTCCAACCTTGAGAAACTTTACCCATTTCTATTTCCCATACATGGTGCTCATAGAAATCAAAACATGTTTGTAAATCTAGGAAAAATTTTTTTATGATCTGCATGCCCTTATGGCTCATATGACTCGAGCCTATAGTGCCACAATGTTGTATTTACATCTAAAGCCATAAGATTACAAACATTAGTGCTACAAGTGGTTAAATACAAGGTTCCAACCTTCTTACCTCTTTCTACCACAAGAGCACCCTTGGTAACCTTCCAAGAGTCCATTGTAAATGTCACAGTACAACCATCATTTCCCAACTACCCCACTTCGATACCAAGTTTTGTCTTAATGTAGGCACATGTCTGACATCCTTCAATAGCCATGTGTTCCATTCTGCATCTTAACCTGAACACAACCTTTTCCAACTATGTTGCAAGGCTCATCATCACCAAGATAAACATGCCAAAATCCTTGAACATAATCAATAAAATAATGCCTATGTGGAGTAAAGCATGGAAAGAAATCTAAATCTAAAACCCAAGATTCAACAATATTATGCAAAGAAAGAATCAAAGCATCCTAGTAAAGACATTACCTATTGCCACATTCACCTCCTTGTTTTCTTCTTGTTGTTTCTTCTTTTCCCAAAGATCCCAACATTCCTTCTTTGTATGTCCTACCTTCCCATAGTGCCAACATTCCATCTTTGCTTTTGGATTTTGACCTTGTCCCGATCTTTCAATTTTCCATGGCTCCCTTTATTATTTTGTCTCCCTCTAGTTTCCACCATCAAAGCATTCCTAAAGTAGAAGATTCCCTAGATATTTTTCTTCACATTTCCTCATTTCTTAGAATCACCCCTACAACATCCTCAAACTTCAACTTTGAATTAGTTGGAACCAAGTTTCTTACCGCCATTACCAAGCTATTCCAACTCTCAGGTAAGGAGCAAAAAATTAATAAATCCCTAACTTCTTCATCAAATTTATTAGTAACCAAAGCTAGCATATTCACAACTATATTAAAATCATTCAAATGATCTGCTACTGAACCATTCTAGACATCTTCATATTAAACAATTTTTCATTAAAAATATCTTGTTAGAGGTAGAGGGTTTTTCATATAACTTCCCTAATGCATCCATGAGTTCTTTTGTAGTCTTCTCCTTTGAAACATTAAATAATACCAAAGATGCAAGACATAGCTAGATTTCCGAGTGCCTTCCTATCCAACAACTCCCAATCCACATCCGACATGCTCGAGGGTTTTCCCTTTCGATCAAGTGAACATAAAGATCCTTCTAAAAGGTAATCTTCCATCTGCATCTTCCAAAGACTAAAATTATACCATTGAATTTATCAACCTTTGATCTTCCATCATCTGCCATAGCTCCCACTCAAGCTCAAAATTTCCCATGATTCAACACTTCAACAAACCAACCTTTGATACCAATTTTTAGGAAATAAGGGATAAAATTTAGCGGAACAATCCCACAAAATCACAACAATAGAAACTAAAATGTAAAATATATTACAAGATCTGAAATTAAAGGTGCATAAAATAAAAGAACACAACTCAGAGACAATATTTAACGTGGTTCACCTAGATCTGGGCTACATCCACCAAAACAACCAGTCCTTTTATTTCATGTCCAACAAAATACAAGAAGGGATATACAACCTATATCAAATCCATTGTAACTTCCTCTTCTCTCTATCACAGTCATTCCTCCTCACAATTACAATGAAAAAAGGAATACAAATGAGCCACACCTCACAACCCTTTTTAGGGCAACAAAGAAAAAAACCACCCTAACCTATACCGTTAGATCTGTGACCTAATAATGAATGGCCCAGATTTTACAATGAATAAATACATATAAAATCTAGCTTAGCCCTCTCAAGGTGGGTACTGTACCCCTAGCTATGAGTGTTAACCAACACCACTATGGGAAAGAGATTTGAACACAAGGTTAGAGTTGGAATATGGAGATCATCACCTTCCTCCTCATGACTCCCTTAAACTTCAAAATTCACCTCTATGACAAGATATCTCCTTCTTTGAATGGAATCAACCTGGGAGACTCAAACACCTTCTTGTCCATTTATTCCCCATTGAAAAGGTCTTCTTCTCCAAATAGAGAAACTACTTCCATACTCAACTAAAAGTGTATACTGTAAAATCCCGAGTCCATCAAGTCATCATGATGTCCCACAATTGGCTCAAACACATCCAGGTGTTCTTCCATTAGCATGGATAACTTAACATCCTTGTTCCTTGACCAATATCTTGACACTTACTATTTTTAGTAAGTCTTAATTTAGGAAGTTTATTTTTAGTTACCAGTTGCTCGATTCGACACCTTTGAGTATTATTAATATGCAAGGAGAAATGGCAACTCAGATAATGAACTATTTTAAGCACTTACTATTTATAAAATGTGAATCTTAGTAATACTTATTATTTTTAGAAGTGGGTCTTCCTGACATCGAAATGAAATGAGAATGGCCCAAAAAAAAATTATTTCACAAGGATGCTTTGCTCCAATTTTTAGAGGATTTAAATCTCGAACTCTGTAGATCTAAAAAATGAGTTTTTATAAATGGAAACTTCATCTGGACATTAAAATAATGTAGACCACCATTGGATGCAAGGTTGGAATCATTTGAAGGAATTTTTGAGGAGTTGATGTTAAATCTCATGGAAAATGGACAAGGGGTTTGGGAGATATGAGCAACTTTCCATTTTTAGTATATGAGGTCTTAGACACATTCCAATAACATAATAACAAGGAGAGTGAGCTTGGGAGGGAAAATATGCATTTGAAAACATGAAAAATGGTTAAGTCCTTGATTTCAACCTTTCTCTCTCACATTGCACACCTTAACTCATGTTTAACCCAACTAGGCTTAACCAAGGTCAAACAAGGGTTGATGTGGAGTTACACCCTAAAAATAGGGGACAAGAGGGACACTAGAATGTACTTTTCATCATATCAAGACAAGTGTCAACAAGGGGTTTAATGAGAGTGAGATGAAGGGGCTGAAAACTAGCTCTCATGGATCAACAGTGGTTCTGCATGTGTCCGAGGGCTAACTGAGAGGGGGAGCAAAATTTTTTATCCCTCATGTCCCCTTGTAACTTGGGACAAATAAAGGGGAGAAAAAAAACTCAAAACTTTTCCATGGGTGCATGCATCATGAGGAGGGGGACTGATTTTGAGTTGAACTTGAGTTTTCACTTCTAACACTTCAAACACTCCAAGTTGTGATTTTTAAGTGACAAAAACAAGCTTATGGAAGGGGGAGTGCATTTTTTTGTCCCTCATGTCCCCTTACACCTTGGGAGAAAGCAAAGGGGACACTCAGCCTTGAAAAATGTGCCAAGGGGGTCCACAACATGAGGAAGGGGTTTGATTTTGCATTATGCTCACCTAACAACCCAAGTCACAAGTCTTAAGTGATGAAAGAAGAACATACATAGGGGGAGTGAAATTTTGTGTCCTCATGTCCTCAGGTACCATGGGACAAGGGAAAAGGGATATACAAGGTCCAAAAGTGTGCTCAAGCCTTTAAGTGATGTTGATGTCATCATCCTAATGCAAAATTAGAACATGAAGCTTGCCTTTTCTTCCCTGGGAGAAAAATTTAGAGTTTGGAGGTGAAACCTTATATGATTTTGACTCTAAAGAATCCAATGAGTTCATTCCCAACCACTTTTAATAATTTATTCATATTTAAATTTTATTTATGGTACCAAAACCCTTTCAACATGAAGGAGCATCAAGGTGACCTAGGCTACCACAAAGAGTAATGAGGTCCAAGATCAAAATTAATGCATCCATCATGTAGGGGACTCTAAGAGATTTCCATTTACTATTTGATGAGATTATAAATCCTCTTGAAACTCCTAGAATCTTCAGAACAAGGTGACTTTCTCCATTGAGCCTTCATTCCTTATGCCTGAAATAACCCGATTTTGCTTGAATTGTTCCCAACATCATTTTCCTTCATATATTTTCCCTAAACTACCTTGGATCACTTCATTTCTCTCCTACACAACTCCCAAATGGGTTGATATTTTCCAGTCAACTTCGAGGGATGTCCTTATGTTGCAATATGGCTAAAAATAGCCAATTTAGTGCTCTGGAGAGCACTATTCCACCTTAGAGCTTAGTCTCACTATGAAATCAACTTGGATCCATTCCCCTGCACATGAAACACACTTTAAAACCATGTTATCACTTTCCTCTCATCCATTGAGGGTGAAATGAATCTTGAGGGGTTACGAACTAGGGGTCAAGCTAGAGGAAGGGTTCACAATGACTATGAGAGAGATTTTCAAATGGTGGGTTGGCTTAGTTGTCATGATCAAACTTTTTAATTTTACATGTTAGACATTTACCAGATAAATTTTGTTGAAATTTAGTTGTAAAACATCTAATCTAATCTTAAGGTAGTCATTACTAAGAAATGAGACACTATTAAGTACTATGTTGATAGTATTGGTTTAGTTAAATTGGTTTTGTGTGGTTTAAGGAAGACCCATGATGGTGTTGGCCCAAGCAAGAGAACTAAGAAACCGAGGAAAAAAGAAGTAATAAAGGAGGCAGGGTGCAAGTTGTTGAGGATGACCTATAGTATCTAAATGATGAATGGTAGGTTGTTAAGAGCCTAAATGTTATGTTAAGTAGTATGTACCTTCTTTTTAATATATCTTTTGGTGATTCTATTTTTTTATCTACTTGATTATAATGTTCTTATAACTATGTCTATACATAGGTTTTATCTTTAGGATGACTTTATTTTTGTGGAGATTTTATGAATCTCTTGATTTCTTATCATGTATATAGGTTTAGGCCATTTAAAATCCACTTTTACTCTCTAATTAAAAAAATCCAAGAAAACCATAACCCACTTATCTATGCATTTTGACCAATATAGCTTTGATATAACGTACTTTAAGGGATATGTTTGAGCAATAACATGCATTTTGCATTCAACATATAGTGTATGAGTTTTTGTGGTAGCGAACATGATAGAAAGAAAAAAAAAAATTCCATGGGATTTTAGTTCTTTTCATAAACCATCAATGTGTGGCTAACACAATAAGCAAATTTCTCTTTCGTTTATCATCCCACTAGGCTAACACATTTCCTAGTGCTTGTTCGATTTCGATATAGAGATTTATAAGAGAAATGGTCTATTAGGTATTGTTGTCATCATGACTCGATGGATTCACTAAATAAGTTCTAAAATCTTCAAATTATTTTTAACCCTCGTCCCACTTAAACTTAATATGCTTTATGTAAAAATGTGTAAATGGTATAGTCTTCTACTACTAGTTATGCAATAATTCACAATATAAATTGGATTTTCCTTGTAAAATTTGTAGTTGTTTTAATCCTTTTAGTGATATTATGTCCATGATGGATTTTGCCTTTTTAGTATCAACCTCAATGTTATTCTTCGTAATAATTAAACATAACTATTTTCTTTAAATTACCCTCAAGATTGTTTTTTATTTATTTAGGAAAATAACATATTTATATAGTCTCTCAGAGTATTTTCTATAAATCAAATACATGGTCTTGTTACACTTTTTAGATATCTCAGTGATTCATTCATATAATATTCAATGACCTTACGAATGTAATCATGTAATATGCATGTTATATCTCTCGTATGTCATTCTTGCAATCTTCATCCCAAAATCAGTATGACACATAGTCAAAAATGTACCCTATGGAACATAAATTTCATCTTATATTTAATTTCATGATTAATATTAATTTGGTTGTATAAGTGGTTATATCCCAAAAATCTATCCATGAATGAAAGGATCTTATGTCTCATACAATGAATTAAAAATCATGTAGATGTTGGGAAATGGAAAAATATCTTTTGAGTATGTGACAACACGTAGCTCCACCATGTGCTCCCCGAGCCCATCGCTATTTCTTGATTCCAACATAATAGAATTAAACTATTTATGTTTCATTACTTTAGAAAGCCACACGCATCTACAATATTCCCATGATGTGGATTTTACAATTTTAGATGCCTCAAGGACTAAACTAGACTCATCTCATCTCACTCTCTCGCAGTAGACACAAAATCATGCACTTGGGTACATTCCTCAGGTCATAATCGCATACTTGCATTCATATGATTCCTCAAGCTGAGAAAAGTACTAATTGACTACTATCTTTTGCCTCCTTTGCTTTATTTCTAGTTTACTTCTTGTTCTTACACACCCCATCGCCTAGTCTAACCTTCGTCACTTTAGCTTCTTTGAGTTTGGGACACCGCTGACTGTGATGTTAAAGTGCTCGGGCACCCTCATCCCCTCTGGGCACCCCCAACCTCTTTTCAGATCTTACTAACCTCTTTTCGACCTCTTTATCCATTGGGCATCTTGATTTCTTATGGGTCATCCTTTTAGTGGTTAATTACGAAATTCAAACAAGGGAATCATATAAATATAAAGCTATGTGATCATAATAAGGGACTAAGCTCTAAGCATCTACTATCACCACCTAAGGTTACATCCAAAGGCATTTTAAAAGTATCAAAACATCCATCTATCACTCATTCAAGGGACAAGGACTACATTTTTGCATACACTTCATAGGAGGAGAAGTTCATTTTGACATCCACACATCTATCTATGTTGCTACATCTAGCTATTGCATTGCTTTATCAAGTGCATCTTCGCATGTAGAGATTCTTTGTGGCATGATTTACACACACAGAGAGAAATACATGGATTCTCGAAATGTAGGCAACACCTGGGATTGCTAGTTCACTGGGCCATGTGACCACATCAGTTAGTCCGTCAACTTCACTTGCATCTTTTTTTATTTTTAGGATTTGATGTTTCGTGGTTTTACAGAGAGATCATTTGTTTTTCAGGTTACAAGATAATTCTACAGTGCATAGTGCAACACACATGTGATCAACAAAAGACTAGCGACACT